>VXBJ01005257.1:703202-721930 GCA_013400055.1 Nycticryphes semicollaris
TTTGGTTTTGGGTTTGCCTTATTAGATGGGGAAATAATAAAGCAGAATCCTCACACTGTAAAAAAAATCAAATTGTTCTTTAGTAAAAACAATAAAAATGAAATGCTATTTGATAGCATTGAGTGAATTAACTATAACTCCTCTTCCCATTATACATCTCTCTTTTTATTAAATAGGTTCCCTGAATAATTTTAAAATTAATAAATGAGTATTTCACTAGTTGTTTGCATCTACAGCCTTTGCAACCAAAGTTTGTTTCTGAAAGACAAACACTGACTTCCTAAAAAGAACTACAGCTTAATAGTGGAATATGGCTTATGTTGTATCACATACTGTGCAGCAATTTCAGTAGGGAAAGAATAGGATTGGGAACGCAGGTAGCAAATTAGATTGATGTGTTGTCCTCGACATACTGGCATTTTCATTTCTAAGGCCTACCAAGTCCAAAACAAAACCATTTTTTATACTTGTTCAAAATCTCAAGAGAAATGAGTTCAGGTGGTCTCAGCTCAGTTTTTCATGTACAATAGGACACGTCAAAAAGCTGTCTTGTGTTGATAGTAATTCATCACTCTTGTCTTCGAAAAACCATGGGATTACAAGCATGGGAAAAAAAAAAAGTACTGCTAACCACATTTTTCCACCTCTCTGGCCCATTTTGTATGAATATATGAGCAGATATGTCAAGGGAGGGAATGAAGATCATGTCTTCATGATTATCAAGTCTTTTTTTTTAATTCACCTTTGCTACTCCTTGCCTCTGACTTAATCTCAATATAATGAAACAAAATCTCAAAGTATGGAAAGCAAAAGAATGGAAGGTATAACTTAAAGAAGGACAGGTTGTGAAAAAATGTAAATCACTAAAGAACACTGATGAGATGTTAAAAAAGTAATCAAGCAGCATGTCACTGTGTATGGTTTAATTCTTTCAATCTCCTAAAATGACCTTGGGAAAATTAGAACACTTGAAAATGTTGCATCTTCAATAAGTCTTTTCCCTCAGGTTTAATGAAGGAGACACAAGAGAGATTACAGATATGATTATGCTCAAACTAAAAGATTTCTCTGAGGAATACCTATATTAAGAACACTGTTCAATTTTCAGCAGTGTCATAGACAGTTTTGGACCTGTTGCAATGTCACCCTACAATTTGGAAAATTGTTCTCGGTGGCTGTTTTATTCTTTCAGTCCTCCAGAACTCGTTTCATGTAACTCCAGTGAGGGAAGGCAGTTTCACCATCATGATGACAAGAAAAAAGAAAGGTCTGCACTAGTCAAATTTTCCTAAAGTTCTGGCAGACAAGGATAAAACACAACCTAATTTACCAAAAATGTTAATCTGGATGACCACAGCGGCTTATTGAAGTGAAATTTAATGAAGGGGTCAGTGTTTGTCATCAGTACCTTCCTAGCACTACTAAAGTTGGGGGAGTGTGATTTTCTGCCATTTTGTATTCTGTCTTTGGGACATAAAGGAAATTAGCATAGACACAAATGACACAGAGCTGAGGATAGAGGGGGAGGAGGTATAAAGCAGTGAAGAAAAGAAAGTGTTCTAATCAAGAAGACATTCTGTTCATTGGCAATGTCATAAAACAGTGTAGATAGCACAGTAATTAGCCCCCATTAACTAACACTGAAATGTATGGCTTCTGTAACAATTTTAATATCTATTGGAGAAAATTAGCTGAACTGGTAATATTACAACAAATGTTTCGAACAAAGAAGAGAACTCTATAGTAAGCCTTTGAAAATGTTAATTCTGCCATAGTTCTATGATGTTTAAAAACAGTGCATTACCATCTTCTGAAGTATTTGAGTATGTGTAAAATGAAGTAATTAATATTCTATTTAATAAACATTGTTTCCAACAACCATGATACAGGCAGGCATTCTAAATCATATATTTAAATGGCAAAATTTGAGGTTGCTCAAAAGCTTATCAGCAAATATGCAATTTTCATATGAGATAGAAAAGAAATTCACAGGTTTAGTCTGCAAGTAGCACTGGCAGAAAAAGTAGCTGCTTTTCACTCAGCCATAATTTGGAGGGTCTGTACCATGTGACTTTCATTATCCAATATTCATGTATAGTTTGGATGTGCATCAAGAAATAATACAAATACTCCAGTTTCTCAGTGGACTGGATATACTGTGACAATAAGAACCAAAGGAATAATTTATTGCTATAATTCAATAACCTAATTTTTTTTTAGGCTACCATGCACAACATTAACAGAAATACATATAAGTGTATTATATGTAAATTGTTCTAGTAGAGACATTTTCAAGAAATCTGGTGGTGTTACTCTCTTATAATTTAGACTGCTTAGGTGTAGTCATGAGCCTGACAGATCCAGCAATTATGTTTGCAGCTTTGACAGAATTATCAAAACAATTACAATCTTTGAGCAATTTGACTGCCTTTTATTTTCAAAAGCTAAGTGAAGACCTTTTTTATTTCAGAGTAAAACTTCAATATTAGAAGTGCATGCAACCACAAAATCCTGATATTAGTAATGTGGCTTTTGAAAACTCGTAACTTCAGTTCATGATAACATAGGGATATTGGATGACTAAATCTCATTTGTGACAGTAAGTAATGACAGTATTTAAATTAATTAATTTAAATTAAACCGTATAGCTTGTTTTGCTTGTTATGTGTATTTCAGTACTACTGGGCTGTAAGCAAGGATCTTCAAGAAGAAAAAAATGAAAAGCAAGCTTAATAGCTGTTTTTTCTCTGTCTCTATTGAAATATGTTTGATCTTACAAGGGTAATGTAGTCATCCACAACAATAAACATCAGCATAAACAAGCTGTTGTTGTATGAATATGCATATTGTTACAGGAAACAATTCAGGATATCAAATCTCCATAGAAGAATCAGAGATAAAGACTAATAGGCTAGGATCAGTGGGAGAGGAGAGACTACTTTTTAAGCAAAGCAAGCCATTATATAGTCTGTCTCCTAATTAAAACATATTATCCCCTTCATATTGTGTACATCAATTCTTCATAAAAGGACACCTAATCTGTTGAATGTTATTTTCATTTTCGAAAAGAAAGATTAGCTTAGTTTTCCAATAGAAAAAGTAAAATGAAGTGTTTGATTTTCGATCAGATATCATTCAACAGGTTCAGTTGTGCAGCATAGTTTCTTCTAGGACCTTTCAGGATTCATTTGTACTCATGCAACATTCTCTAAGGACAGAATTTAGAGAGAAAGAAACTATTTGGTTGAATAGGAGTAGTTAAAATTATGTATCATGACTATCAAAGAGAATTTATGTGAATTGTTCGGCCACAAAATCTGGCCCATAGAGGAGAATAGGCTTATGAGTCATTTGAGTAATAGTTCTCTTGAGTCCTGTGGCCACACAAGGGACAAAATTAATGTCAAAGTGACCTGAACCAAAATATGTCATTGTGTCTTTTGATTTTGTTCTTATAGTAGATGAAATCCATGATGATGTATTAACATTGCACATGGGATGGAAAACCAGACTCTATATTTTAAAAAACATAATCCTGAAAATAAAAAGAAAAAAGAAGAGAATGATGAAATGATGATTCTACCACCATGCAACAATGTTTAGAATCATGTAGTATCACAAAAATAAGATTTAGGATTAGTCCATCCCAATAAGCAGGCAATCGGGAAAAAATGTCAGGAGCCCTGTGTGGATGAACAAGGAGCTTCTAAAAAATCAAACATGATAAGGGAGTATATAGAAGGTATACAGGGACAGGTAAACTGACAGAAATCTAGCATACAGGGATGAGGACAGGAAAGTCTGAACCTGAACCTGGCAAGGGATCACAGGCAACAAGAAGGGCTTTTAAAAGTAGAAAACAAAAGGCCTATTAGGGAAAATGCGTGTCTGCTGCTGCATGAGACCCACTAGTGCTAGACTGCACTAGTGACACAGGACCTGCAAAAGACTAATGTACTGAATGCTGCCTTTGCTACAGGCTTTACTAGGAAAACTGATCTTAAGAGATACAAGGCCCCAGAAACCAGAGGGAAAGACTGGAGGAAGGATGATTTGCAGAATAGCTCTGGGAATACCTAAGAAAACTGGATATACATAAGACCATGGACCCTGATGGGATGTATCCAAAAGTGCTGAAGGAGCTGGCTGATGTCACTGAGAAGCCACTCGGTAACCTTTGCAATATAATTGAGATGAGGAGAAATGCTTGAGGGCTGGAGGAAAATAAATGTCATTCCTCTGTTCATCTTGTTGCCTGGGAAGCGAGGAAACAACTAATCCTGGGAACCATTTCCAGACCCATGAAAGACAAGAAAATCATCAGGAGTAGTCAGCACGGCTTCATCAAACAGAATTCATGCTTATGAATCTTATGATAAATCTCTTCAATGAAACGGTTGTCTTCGTAGACTAGGAGAGGACAGTGGATACTTTCCACTTTTGACTTCAGTAAGGCTTTCAGTGTTGTATACCATTAGATCCTCATAGAGATGCTGATGAAGTATGAGCTGGATGAGCAGACAGTGAGGTAGATTGAGGACTATCTGAATGGCCAGGCCCAGAGAACAATGGTCACTGGAACAATGTCTAGTTGAAAGCAAATAGCTAGCGGTGTTCTCCAGGAATCAATAGAATAGACTATTTCAGTTGAGAGAGGCATACAACAATCATATAGTCCAACTGACCAATTCACTGACCCTGACCAATTCACTGATGAACAAAAGTTAAAGCATGATATTAAGAGCATTATCCAAATGCCTGTTGAACACTGATGGGCCTGGGGCAACAAACACTTCTCTAGGATGCTTGTTCTGGGGTTTGACCACCCTTTCTGTCAAGAAATGCTTTCTCATGTCCTGTCTAAACCTCTCCTGAGGCAGCTTTGAAATATTCCTGTGTTGCAACATGGGATACCAAGGAGATCAGCACCTCCCTCTCCACTTCCTCAGGAAGCTGTAGAGAGCAATGAGGTCACCCCTCAGCATCCTTTTCTTCAATCTAAACAAATGCAAAGTCCTTAGCTGCTCCTCATAGGACACTCCTTCCAGCCCTTTCACCAGCTCTGTTGCCCTCCTCTGGATACACTTGTGTACCTTCACATCCTTCTTATACTTTGGGGCCCAGAACTGCAGAACTGCACACAACACTCAGAGTCTACACCAATGCTGAATATAGTGCGATAATTGCCTCTTTTGATTGGCTGGCTATAATGGATAGATGCACTCCTGGATATTGTTAGCCCTCTTGGCTCCCAGGACACACTGCCTATTTATAATGATCCTGCTGTCAATGAACCCTGAGCATCACTGCTGTTGATCACCAGCCAGATGCAGCCCCATTCACTACCACCCTTTGAACTCTGCCCTTCAGCCAGTTCTTTACCCTGCACACCATGAACCTTCTCACTATACAGTTGGACAACTTGTCCAGAAGGATGCTATGAGAGGCAGTATCAAAAGCTTTACTAAAATCCACAAAAAAATACATCGATCTGCCTTGCATTCATCCACTAGGTGGGTGACCTTATCATAGAAGGTTAGCAAATTAGTTAAGCAGGAATTCCCTTTATGAACTTGGTTCAATCCTGTTCAGCATCTTTGTTAATGATTTGGGTGATGGAGCGTGGCGTACCCTCCACAAGTTTGTGTGTCATCCAGAGGGACCCCAACAGGCTGGAGAAATGAGCTGACAGGAATCTTATGAAGTTCAACAGGGAGAAGTGCACAGTCCTGCACCTGGGGAGGAACAACACCAGGCACCAATATATGTTGAGGAACAACCATCTAGAAAGCAGAGTTGTAGAAAAGGCCTTTTGGGACCCAGTGGACAGGAGGCTGAACAGGACCAGTGTACCTTTACCACAAAGAAAAATAATGGTTTCCTCAATTGCATTAGGCAAAATACTGCCAGCAGGTCATCAGACATTATCCTTTCCTTCTATTCAGTGCTGGTGAGGGCACACCTGGAGTATTGTCCCAGTACAAGAGTGCCATGGACATACTGGAGAGAGTCCAACAAAGGAACACAAAAATGATGAATGGGCTGAAGCACCTCTCTTATGAGAAATATGAAGAGCGCTGGGCCTGTCCAGCCTAGAGGACACAAGGCTCAGGGGATTCTGGAATATAAGTACCTGAAGGGAAAGGTGCAAATAGGACAGAGCCAGGCTCTTCTCCATGGTGCACATTGACAGGACCAGAGGCAACAAACACAAACAAATACAAGAGGATACTTCTGAACATCAGGAAATATTTTTTCACTCTGTGGGGTGCTGAGAATGGCACTGGTTACCAAGGAGGTTGAGGAGTCTCCATCCTTGCAGATATTCAAAAACCATCTGGATATGGTCCTGGGCAACTGGCTCTAGCTGGTCCTGCAGGAACAGGGGCATTGGACCAGATGACCTCCAGAGGTCCCTTCCAACCTCAACCTTTACTGTGATTCTATGAAAATTCTTTGTAATTTATTTTTATTGTGTGTTAATAGGTCAGACAAATGAATGCTCTGTGAGATTACCTTATGCTATCTGTAAATTCTCTATAACAGAAGTTCTTTCTGTATTTAACCTTGGGCTATGAAATGCCTTAAAGCAGTGGGTTCACCAACATAAATGTCAGTTAGAATTATTTCAGAACAGTCCTGAATCTTGCCATTCTACATTGTTAAAAGACTTTAGGAACCAATAAGATCTCTTCAAAACTTTATAATGAGTGAGATTAAAGAACACATAGTCTGGTCACATCTGCTGCATTCTGTGAGCACCTATGTTGCTGCAATCTGTAGAAGCTGAGAACAGCAGAGTCATACTGAGAGGCCTGGTAAACGACAGTTGTGCTAATGTCTTTGGTGGTATATATTCTATGGCCCTGGAAGATAAATAAATTATCAACTTGATTTAACTATACAGCTGGAAATACTGTCAAAATATGTGTAAACATGTTTCACTGTGAAAAGAGTAGTGTTGCTGAAAACAACTCTCAGAAGTTAGCCTGACCTGCTATTTGAAGCTTGTGTCTTTTGAAGAACAGGGCTGACAGAAGAGCAGGGAACCTCTCTATAGTGCTGACTTTTTTTTGTTTTCCTATAAAGTTATTGACACACTGAGCATAAGGTATGTATGAAGATGACTTCTGAACTACTGGTGCATACCTTGTAATCATAGTAGCCTAGGAATCTTTCTGAGCAGGGATTAAGTCACCAGGGGCCAGAGAGGAAAAAGGTATGAGTCAGCAATAGCACAGGCGCACCATAATTTTTCAGCTCAAAACCATTTTCTAGGAAGTGATTCCGATCTGGCAGTCAAATAGACTAAATGGACTAATAAGGAATGTTTATTTCCATTTCAGATCTTATCAATTAGTTAGTTTAATCCAAAATTGCCTTTCAGCTGTCAAGATATCTGATTCACAGTTTTATTTCTGGGACAGTTATAGTTAAAATAACTGACCATACTTGTTTATTTGAGTATCTTTCTTTTCATGTGGGTGCTATTCTTACAGTAAGAGAAAGAGAAAAATACAGTGGAAACAAAAACCTACTTTTAACTCTGTGAGACTGCCCACAGTTTCAGTTGATACTGTTTCAAGTGAAAACAAATATCAGTGTTTATGTTATAATATGTTTGACTCCTTTCTAATTTTAGATGTGTAATTGCACTTTGAAGTGTGTTTCATCACTACCTGAAAGAAGACTTTGATTTTCCTTACAACACTTTTATTTTAATTTCTCATCAAATAAATTTCTAAGAGATACTTTTTGCATGTTAGAAACAAACACTAGCTATTACAGGTCTTCTTCAGATGCAGCCTTTATTGCAAACCATTTAGTTCTGACTGCCTTTCCTCTCAAAAGGGCCATAGATCAGATGTACACACCTTAATGTTAATTAGCTTGAACATTTCCAAGAGTTCATGATAAGTTTTCTTCTGTGTCATTATCTGGTTTTCCTTGGTGTCCAGTGATTAAAATAATGACTTGGCAGTAGTTTCATATTTTGTGCAGTGATGAAAACTCCATGCTCTACAGGTTTCTTTGCATCATTCATATGAATTTAACAAAAAATATATTTTTGATCTTTCTCTTCACACTAAAACCTTAAAAAATATATTGCAAGGTCATAGGCAGTTGCAAAGAAAAAGGTCAGTGAGCTAGTGGCTACTTAACATACGGTTTGTGGTGATCTGCTGCTCCTGAGATTTCCACTTCAGAAACTTTTACTCTTTAAGATAAGTAATTAATTGCTGAAAGCATGCATGATCTCTGTATTTTTTTTCCTGTGGTAGCACATATTAACTGGCTTATTTTTATTTACATGGTTCCCAAGCTGCTCCAATTAATACATCTGGTTTATATCTGAGATGTCATTTGTGATTACTTGTTCTGCACTAATTGGATTCCAGAGGCCAATCACTTCTTTATGTCATTGTGCAAAAAATCTTAAGTTTGTGATTCCCCAGTTGGTCAAGATAATCTAAATGCTTTCTCTAATGTGCCATAGTAGTGAAAAAGAAATCCAGATGTTGAAGTAGGAGCTTGCTTTGATCTATTTTACAAAATATAATTGCAGATATTTTCTTTTTCTATTATTTCTTCTTTATTCTTTCTGAAGATAAAAAAAAAAAAGTAAAAGAAATAGTCTATGTTGTTTGTGATTTAGACTATCTTAGCTATAGTAAAAAGTGTTACTCACATATTATGTGTGCTTTTTTGGATATACATTGAATGTAGCTGGTATTATAGATGATATTAGAGACCTAAGGTTTTCTTTCTATCTATCTATCTATCTATCTATCTATCTATCTATCTATCTATCTATCTATCTGTCTATCTATCTATTTATTTTAAATAGACACTAGTAAATTTAATAGGTTCACAGTGTTTGAATATCTCAAGGTCCTCAATGATTCAGAAGCCATTTAAGATATATTTTATCATTCTGCAGTGTAACAAATTAACAGACTTAAGGTTTTGTGTGACTTCATCCTTTGAAACTCTAACCAGAAAGTCAGTATCTATTAGTATTTGTACAAATTAGGTGACTGATGCTGGAAAGAATAAGCCATTATGATTTGCTTATTGCTAATGTGATATGCTTGGCTTCTGGTGTATAACTATGCTTGCTTCTATGACAGTGAGCTGTCTGTTTTGTGTTCACAGCACGCCAAATTTTGAAGTCCTTACTCTGGTACAGAATGCATTGTAATCACTGGGAGATTTTCCAGAATGCCAATTTCATGATTTATACAACAGTATTGCTTGGTTCAAAAGACTTAAATTTCTACTCAGACAAAGGAATATAGATACTATTGATACTCTGTGGATATTGCTTATCTGACATTAGACTTTGATCCTAATTGTCTGCTTCTGAAACTCAGACAGTTCTCTGCTATGAAGTTTATAGATTTTTAAATTCCAATCTGATTAGATGGATTTTAGTGAAGCTCCCTGAATTCATCTAAGTAAGCAGACCATTATCACTACATTATCTCCAAGCCAGCTTCAGCTTTTCAAATCAGCAGATTTGAATTTTCCCCATTTAAAGAGTTACTACAGTTTAGTTCTTTTTCTGTGTTCTGATAAAATACAGAGATGCATGCCTTCAGATATATCGCTTTGAAGGAAAACTAGGCTGCTTCTTAAATTTAACCATATTTGGTCAGAATCATGCCTAAGAAATCTAGTACTGTTTTTAAATGAATGAGTGCAGATAAATAAATCTTATGTGCTATACAACAAAAATTGGCAATTATTTTAGGCAGCTTTTAGACATAAAGGCTTTAAGGGATACAAAGCTGTTATGAAAAGTTACTCCTGTAGTGTAAAGATAGGAAGCAAAGGGTAAGGATACACGACCAGCTTTCACACTGGAAAGTTCACCTGAGAAATTTCTGCTGGGACCTTTTCTTTTACTGTATTCATAAGTTAGCTAGGGAAAAAAATCAACAAATGTCAAATCAGAAAAAGAGTGAGCTAACAAAGACTGATGATGACAAAAGCTTATTCATATAATAACAGAACCATCCTGTGATGCTGATTGACTTGATGGTATAAGAAAGACTTGTTGTGAGATGCTTGAACAAGTTGCCCAGCGAAGTTGTGGGTGCCCCATCATTGGAAGTGTTCAAGGTCTTTGAGAAATCTCATCTAGTGAAAGATGGCCCTGTCTATGGCAGGATAGGAGTAGATGATATTGAAAGGTCCCTTCCAAGCTAAACCACTCTATGATGTTATGATTCAGAACCAAAAATGCAAAGTATTACAGGAAGAAGCAACCTTACCATACAGGTTAAAAGCTAACCTGTCCTAATCTAGCCTTCCATAATGTCAATGTCTTCTTGTTAGGAAGTTTTCTGGATGTCCTTGATAATGAATGGAGAAAAATAATTACACAGAAGTTGTGAATGTCTTCAAAAGCTACCATCTCTTAACTGAGACATGGTACTTGATTATATGACCTTTGTAAGCATTTTACAAATGCCAAGTTAAACTGATTGTTATAACTCACCTTCCCAGGTTGTGTCTTAGACAAAAAACAGTAATTTCCTACTAAGGTGCAATGAAGACTTAAAACATGATAACGTGTTTGCTTGCAAATACATGGTCATAATCTTATTTTAAACTGGCCCTGTATCATACATCTGGTTTTGTTGCTTTAATTTAAAGACTTATTTTCTGTGTGATGGTATCACAAAGCCCTACATCAGCAGCTGAAAGACCTGATGGTTCCAAACTTGAACAAAAGCAAGAATATCTGTGCAAAATACCTGTTTAAATGAAGCAACCAAGAACGCTGCAGGGAGAAGATTCCTTTGTTATGATTTCTCCCTCTTGCTTCACCTGGAAAACACTCAGGAAACTATTTGTGAAATGGCCTTGCTACAGGGCACTGATCATAATCAGAGCTTGAGCCTGAACCTAGCCTCATTCAGGAAGGACTTATTCTGGAGGTGAACTCAGCCTTCCTGACTGCTTTTCTTAAATGCTGTAATGATAATGAGTAACATCATTGATATCTTATTAAAAATAATGGTTTACAAGAACAGGTACATACATACAACAGACTTTTTATTGCCTATGGTTGAAGTCGGGTAATAAGCACTGATAAAGCAACACATTAAAACCAAATCTAAATGAAACAAAACAAACTAGCTGATGAGAGGGACGAAGAAGTCTGCAAATCTAAGTTCCTTGGCTCTCCATGGGAAAATAAAATAAATATAAAATATAAAATTAATAAAAATAAAAGAAAATCCCTCCATTTATTTAACTTGTTAAATTCAAATACACTCCAAACGGAAAAAGTGACCTAGGGGAAACAGCTGCTTGTACATCTAGACATTATACATCAATCTCCAAACACTCTTAAAGTACTTGATAACTGCCAGAAAACTGTCAAAATGACAGATGACATTTAGTGTAGATAAATGTAATGTGAGGTACATGGAAAATAAAAAAGTCTGATTTCATATGAAAAATACTAGTCTCTGAGCTAAGCATTACCTCATAGGAGCAAGATTGATGGGCTATAAGTAGACAGCTTTGTGCTAGTTAGTGGCCAAAAATTGTGCTGAGTCTTAGGAATTAGGAAAAAAAAATAGGAATTAGACAAAAAAATAAGAACATCATTGTTTCAATGGATGGATTTACATGATTTGTCTGAACTTTGAGTAGTGAATGTAGTTCTGAGTAAGAACTACATCTCAGAAAAGATATAGTAGAGTTTGGAAAGTTCAAGAAAGGGCAATGAAGATGGATAAAGTATGTAGCAACTTTCTTATGAGAGATATCTGAGTCTTCTAGAACTTCTCTAGCTGACAGTTTGGAGGTGTGACAGAAGTCTGCAAAACCAGGGCATGGAGAGAATGAGAAGTTGAGAAGTGTTTCATGAGCTGTTGTTTTATCAGATCAAGACAGCTGCAGAGGACAGAAGCAAGGACAATAGATTTATTTTTTTTTTTTTTTTCCCCAATATCCTGTGTGGTTTCATTCAACGACAACAAAACATAATAACCTGTAAGCAGTTTGATACTTCGCATTAGTGATGAAGGCACTTGCTCACTAATCGACCAAACAGGAAAAATCATGACCCAGGTGCTGATTTTACAGTGGAAAAACTAGGGTCTTGACAGATAGCTTCTCTCTCTCTCTCCGTCATGGTCTACTGTATTTCTTAAGGTTAGTGCCTGTGTGCTAGCTCTCACTGGTTTCTACACGTATATGGTATACACAAGATGGGCCATATCAGGATATGTATATTTGACAAGGCTGTATAATCAGCACTGTTTCTATTTTTCAAAGCTTCTGCGTCATAGAATCACAGAAATATCTAGGTTGGAAGGGACCATTAAAATAATCTAGTCCAACCATCAACCTAACTCTGATAAAAACCCCATCAATAAAACACATCTCTAATCAGTATGCCAACCTATCTTCTAAATACCGCCAACGATGGTGCCTCACCACTTCCCTGGGCAGCCCATTCCAATGCTTAATAACCCTTTCAGTGTAAACATTATTCCTGATATCCAATGTGAATCTCCCCTGGCACAACTTGAGTCCATTTATTCTTGTTCTATCGCTCATGCCTTGGGAGAAGGACCAACTCCAGCCTCTCTACAACCTCCTTTCAGGTAGTTGTAGAGACCGTTAAGGTGTCCCCTCAGCCTCCTTTTCTCTAGGCTGAATAAACCCAGCTCCCTCAGCCTCATAAGGCTTATTCTCAGACCCCTCAACAGCTTTATTGCCCTTCTCTGGAGCCACTCCAGCCCCTCAATATCCTTTTTGTGATAAGGGGCACAAACCTGGACACAGTACTCAAGGTGGGGCCTCACCATTGCTGAGTAGAGGGGGACAATCACCTCCTGAGTCCTACTCACCACTCTGTTCCTGATATAGGCAAGGATGCTGTTCAGTTTCTTGGCCACCTGGGCACACTGCTGGCTCCTGTTCAGCCAATAGTTGACCAACACCCTCAGGTCCTTTTCTGCCAGGCAGCTCTCCAGCCACTCTTCCTATGCCTGTAGCACTGCATGGGGTTGTTGTGACCCAAGTGCAGAACCCAGCACTTGGCCTTGTTGGACCTCATCCAGTCTGTCCAGATCCCTCTGCAAAGCCTTTCTACCCTCCAGCATATCAACACCCCCAATTACCTGATGTCTGGAAACTTACTTAGGATGCACTTGATCCCTTCATCCAGATCATTGATAAAGATGTTAAAGAGAACTAGCCCTAATACCAAGCCCTGGGGGATACCACTCGTGACTGGCCACCAAATAGATTTAAATCCATTCACCACCACTCTCTGGGCCTGGCCCTCCAGTCAGTTTTTAACCCAGTGGAGAGTACTCCCATCCAAGCCATGGGCAGCCAGTTTATCCCAGAGCAGGTTGTAGGACACTGTATCAAAAACCTTACTAAAGTTCAGTATCCACAGCATTTCCCTCATCTGCCAAGCGGGTCACTTTTTCATAGAAGGAGATTTGGTTTGTCAAGCAGTAGCTGCCTTTCATGAACTTGTGCTCACTGGACCTGATCACCTGGGTGTCCTTCAAGTGCCACATAATAGCACACAGGATGATCTGTTCCATGAACTTCCCAGGCACTGAGATCTGACTGACAGGCATTGGATCATCCTTCTGACTGACCCTTCTTGTGGATGGACATCACTTTTGCTAGACGCCAGTCAGCTGAGACCTCCCCAGTTTGCCAGGACTGCTGGTAAATAACAGAGGGTGGTTCAGTAAGCACTTCTGCCAGCTCCCTCAGTACCCTCGGGTGGATCCCATCTGGCCTCATAGACTTGTTAATATCCAGGTTTTGGAGCAGGTCCCTCACCACCCCCCTTTGGATTATGTGGGCTTCATTCTGCTCCCTGCCTCTATCTGCTAGCTCAGGGGTCTGGGTACTCATGGAACAACCTACTCTACTACTAAAGACTGAGGTAATGAAGGCATTAAGTACATAAGCCTTCTCCTTGTCTTTTGTCACTATGTTATCTCCCACATCCAATAGCAGATGGAGATTCTCCCGAGTCAACAGCAGCTTTATTTCAATAAGCTATTAACATCCCATAAAAGTCCTATATATGAGCAGAAAATATTTTCTATGGCTACCACTATGAGCTAAACAAGTTTAGAAGTTTAAAAATATCTTAAGTGAAGTGCTTTTAAATAGTTTCCTTAGCATCTCTTTTCAATACTATAGTAGACAAAATAATGGGCTAAGTGGGCTGTTAGTCTAATGTAAGGCTGTTTTTATTTCATATTAAGTTCACCTAAAATTAGCTTGATGAACCCAAAAAAATAAAAAATCCAGACTTTGTATTTATGCTAGTACTTTGGAGACCACCAGAGGATATATGCCGTACAGTAATAACATATTTTGGCTCAACTTACAGTCCCATTTAACAGATATTCCTTTCAGTTTGGATCATTAGTTTTATATCTCCTACAGACTGTTTCCAGAATAGTGTAAATGTTTTGAGCGTGCCAGGCCTCACCACATTAAAGGAAAATTAAAGAAGAATGAAAAGATGAAAATTTAAATTATACAGGGCAGTCATGTCTTGCCACCTTTTTCCTAACTGCTGTAGTGATAATGAGTAATATCATCATTGACTTAACAAGTTCCATAGTTTCCTGCACTCTTTGCCAGTGATACTAGCCTACGTTAATTAGCAGTTTCACGTCCAGCTTTTTGTTAAATTTCCTTCTTCTCCATTTCTTTTTTATTTTTAATTGGAATTTTAAGTAATGTTAAAAATCTTAAAATTCCGTTAACATTTTAACGCTTCCAAGTGAACAGAACTAATGCAAACTTAGTAATTTTGGAAAAAAACCCCACAAAATACTTTAAGAAATCTGTTGCAACTGCAACTTTTTGAAGATATTTTTAGGTTTTCAGTGAGGTGAAAATGGAAAAACAGTGAATATACTTTTCATTGAAATAAACTTCCAAAAATACCATGACTGGAAAATTATGATGTGTCTTACATCTAGGTCACTTATAGATATATTTCCATCCTTCTATCAGAAATGAAAGGGGATGAAAACAAAGTATTCCTTTTTATGTGTTCACCTGCAAAAATATTTTAATGTGTGTATTTAACGCCAGAACTATTCCAGATGGGTGTTAGCATTGACAACAGATTGCTGTGTAGATTTTATTCATTTTATTCCAGTTTGGAATTTGAAGTCCTATAAAATGGTTGTTGTGGTGCGTTTACTTTAAATAATATTTTTACTAATGTCAGAGTCGTTCAAGGTCTTCACTTCTACTGTACTGGTAGGATATATTTTTCTTTATATTCCAGTAATACTATGAAAGATAGCAGAAGACCACATATTGCTTCTGGGAGCTTTCCAGGACTGAAAGCATCGTGATTTCCAGAAAATTTTGGTAGACTATTCCATGCTAACATTTTAATTCATTTAAATATTTTAGCAATGTTTACGGGGGACTTTTGTTGGAATGGAATTAAATAGAAAAATCTATGGAAATCTGGGACCTGACCAAGTTCCATGTTAAAACTGTATGAAGGCAATAATTGGCTTCAATTTGATTTGAAGTTCTCTTAAATCAAAGAAAAATTAGTTTGAATTTCAGTCTAGTAAAAATAGTGTAAGATAAGCAGGTTTTAATGTAGTTTTCAGAATTTTACTGCAAATATTTGGCATAACAGTAGAGTAGCTGACTGTTAACTGGTTCTTTTGAAAGATATCTCTACTATTATCCCTCATTGTCTGAAGAAAATATTTTGTATGAAAATACCTTATTTGAATATAAGTGCTGAAATAGAATTTAATATTTAACCTTTTTAATCCTTTAGATATTTTTAAGAGTTTATCTATAAGAAATAGGTAAGCCCATTTATAGTGGTTTCCAATGTTCATAGGCAACTGAAATTTGGCAAAAAGACCACCTGAATGTGTGATCACCCAGCATTATTTCCATTAGTGTGGAATGGAAGACTTTAGTCACATTTGACACATTAGTGTGGAATTATAGACTACTTTTTGTAGTCTATAAGAACATCAAAGCCTGACAGACACCATGGCTAGCATTTTGCCTCTAACATAAATTCTCACTATTCATTCTCACTATTCTTTCTCAGTATTTTTAACAACTGGAGAAAACAAGGAGGTGAATTTTTAAGATACTTGGGCACATTATTACATATGGGGCATATCAATGGATTTTAGGGTGAAAATATTCTCAAAAGCAGTGTTGTAAGTGATTTCCCAATCATGAAAGAAATCTGTGGCAGAGTAGAGGCTGAGATTCAGACCTCAAAACTCATAGGCCTGTTTCCTAAGTGGCAGGTTATTCTTGCTGTCTTATATTTATGCAGTTAACTATGTGGTCTTGGAACACCAGAAATTAAACATAGAAGTTATATAGCTTAGACAGAATATATTAGAATTTTAAGTAATAAGAAAATGATTCATAAATAAGAATAGCTTTACAGTTCAGACCACTTGGGAGTTACTTTCTGCCTGACTCTGTGAGCAAAGACATGTAACGTACTCCTTGGGAATAAAACTGTTCACATGCAAATGAACACTATTCTTATCAAGCTGTATGTCAGAGGTTATCTGCTTTTAATTAACATTTATCCAGGTTCAAAGAGGGTTTTGTAGTGATGATATATGTTAAATGAGAGAAAATGAAAAACAAAGCATCTATCTAGGGAAATGCACTGCCATTGAGTGTGGAATAAATGGGATATTAAATGCCAAAGGAGATATTGGTCTCAGTACTCATTCTGTATCCTCAGTTTGATTAAAAGTCACCAGGTAACACAGGATGCTCACACTTAAAAAAATCAAAGGATTTTGACAGAACAATGGAAAGGTTTCCCTGACAAAGAAGAGGTTTTGAAGATCTGTGATGAGAGCATAACAAGGAGAAATTCTTAAATCAGAAAAATGCTTAATGTAAGTAGTAAGATCTAAATTAATAGATTTAAGCTTTAAGCTTATTCACCATAAGCTTTAATAAGTTTTAAGCTTATTCACCATAATATACCAACATACATTTATATATATTCATCTTTAATGAATATCCAAAGTTATTTAAAAAAAAATGGGCCTCAATATTTGATAATAATAAAAAAAGAGCAAAAAGGGAGCTTACTTCAGGCATTGGTCAACATCATAGGTCAAAACACTATATGATATAAATATGCTTTTATGAAGTTGATGAAAAGCCTTTAAATAAAGTATAAAGGGAACAGAATCTTATTTCTCACAAAGTTCATGATATCGTGATATGTGATTTCAAAAAAATCTAACAATTACTTTATTTTCTCTGGACACAGAAATCTCAGAGAACATGAAGCACTTAATGATTTATCTCTGAAATGTGCTTCTAAATTCAAAACATGACCTCTGAGGAAGGATGTTTTTTGGCAATCCAAAAGATATCTGTAAAATTTACTGTCAACATGAATTCTTCACCAGCTGTCCTATATTCTTCTCCCTGTTATTAGCATCATAGAGTGGTTTGAGTTGGAAGGGACCTTAAAAATCATCAGGTTCCAACCCCCCTGCCATGGGCAGGGGCACCTCCCAGTAGACCAAGTTCCTCAAAACCCCAACCAGCCTCGTCTTAAACACTTCCAGGGATGGGGCATCTACAACTTCCCTGGGCAATTTGTTCCAGTGACTCACCAGCCTCAAAGTAAAGGATTTCTTTCTAGTATCTAATCTAATTCTTCCCTCTTCCAATTTAAAGCCATTACCCCTTGTCCTGTCACTACACTTCCTGACTAAGAGTCCCTCTTCGGCCCTCCTGTAGGCTCCCTTCAGATACTGGAAGGGTGTTATAAGGTCTGCCTGGAACCTTCTCTTCTCCAGGCTGAACAACCTCAGCTCTCTCAGCCGGTCTTCATGGGAGAGGTGCTCCATCCCTCTGATCATCTTCGTGGCCCTCTGCTGGACCTGTTGCAACAGGTCAATGTACTTTCTATGTTGAGGACTCCAGAGCAGGACACATTACTCCAGGTGGAGTCTCCTGAGAGCAGAGTAGAGGGGTAGAATCACCTCCTGCAACCTGCTGACCACACTTCCTTTGATGCACCCAGGATGTGGTTGGCTTTCTGGGCTGCCAGTGCCCACTGCTGGCTCATGTTGAGCTTCTCATCCATCATCACTACAAAGTCCTTCTCCTCAGAGCTGCAGTGTGTTTTTAAGTACAGTGTGTTTATTAACCTGCTAGCAATCTAAGTAATAAGGAGGAAATTGAGTCATCCAGTCTTAAAAATAATCAATGGAAGCAGGATCAATGGAGAAAATGAGTAATAAAGGCATTAAAGGCTCAGTTCTGGGGCCGGTCTTGTTCAATATCTTTATCGATGATCTGGACAGGGGGATTGAATGCACCCTCAGTAAGTTTGCAGATGACACCAAACTAGGTGGGAGCGTTGATCTGCTTGAGGGTCGGAAGGCTTTACAGAGGGATCTGGACAGGTTGGATCAAAGGGCCAAGGCCAATGGGATGAGGTTTAATAAGGCCAAGTGCCGGGTCCTGTATTTTGGTCACAACAACCCCGGGCAGCGCTACAGGCTTGGGGCAGAGTGGCTGGAAAGCTGCCTGGCAGAAAAGGACCTGGGAGTGTTAGTGGACAGCCGGCTAAACATGAGCCAGCAGTGTGGCCAGGTGGCCAAGAAGGCCAACAGCATCCTGGCTTGTATCAGGAACAGTGTGGCCAGCAGGAGTAGGGAAGTCAT
>VXBJ01005257.1:722125-847115 GCA_013400055.1 Nycticryphes semicollaris
TTTTTTTTTTTTTCATGTGGTTGGACTCGATGATCTCAAAGGTCCCTTCCAACCACTAAGATTCTGTGATTCTGTGATTCTGTAATCTTTCAAAATTATAGATGTTTGCATTTGATCTAATTGCTGTATACTTCCTCCATAGTCAGTGGAGATTAATAGCTACTTTTAGGCAATGATTCAGCTCATCCTCTTGCAGAAATCTAAAATAGTTTAGACTTACTTCATTAAAATGCTTATTCATCTGGCTTGGCTATGAAGGTAGCCTGAAGTGACTATCTCAAATATTGATGTCAATTTTGTTGAGGAAAAACTAAATTAAATCAGCACCATCCTTTGTGCATTTCTAAATCACCGATAAATATACCGTAGATCATGTTTTGTGAAATGTGGTAACATCACTAAAAATGAAACAAAAACAACAAAATACCTTGCCAATTTCACTTGCTTCAGTATCCTAAATTTTATAGGACTACAGGGGCAGTCAACTTTGCAACTTCAAGGACAAGGACTGCTTTAAGTTATGCTTATAATCAACATTGCTTTTATCCTACAATTAAATTGTAAGAATACATGAAGTTATTTTAAAAAGAAGCAAATTCTGGGAAATACCTTACAAGTTGGATGATGCGTGACAGTAGGTACAATTCCTTATAAGAATAAGGAAACCAGTATAAAGACTGAAATTAATCTTTCTTCAACATATTGGCAGAGTCAGTAAAATTTTCCGTTGATCTTTGTCCAGCTTCCCAAGTATGAAGATATTTAGTTTCCCTGCTAAGGAGAAAATGTCCCAGCTATTAATATTGAATTTAATCTTCAACTTAATAATTATTTCAGAAAAAAAATTGCACATATTTTAGTATATTTAATAAATTTCAGGATACAAACATCAACAAGTAGAGCCAATAATAAATGGTCAACTATATATACTTATAAGTACTTTAAATACATTTGGCAGATGTTTTTCTTCCTTCAAGACCTTTTAGACATAATTTAAATATTTCACAGGGCTATGCTGATTGTGTTGCAATTGTGAGAGAAAAAAAAAAATTATGTTTGTCTTCTGGGATATTTCTTCCTTTGTATTTTTTTCTCTCACTGCACTCACTTTGAGGATAATATGATTGCTATTGGGTTCTCCATTCCTATTGTGAGTTTGAGGTTTTCATGCATCTCTTGAGAGAAAAAATTAGTGGCTGTAAGTTATGAATTGGTTGTTAAAGGTGTCTGCCTTTCTCCGTTGGCTCTCAGGGGATTATTACTATTTCTGTATTAGCAGATGAAGTGACCCAAAAGAGTGAAACTATTGATTTGAAGAACCCTACAATTACCCTATAAGGCAGGAGGTGAGGGGAGTAGATTACTGTAGACTGGTCTTAGCCCAGTCTTGTGAACTCGGTGCCTGTTAATATCAAGAGTTTACTCCTTGAACAATTTTTTGGTTTAGTTTTATGTGAAAGGGAATGATTTATGCACTGTGAGTATGCCTGATCTGAAATAAAACACTAATGTGTTTCAGTGTTAATAAAGCACACTATACTTCTAACTACACATAGTAATTTTTAGGAAGAATACATGCTTAGTTAATTTTTCATATTTACAACCAATTTAGTGATGCTTTGGATTGTACTAATATATGAACTGTGCATTTATGTGTGTATATGTGTATAAGAGACAAAAATGGAGAGAGAAGTGCCATAAAAAAGAATAAGTATTGTTGTACTCATTTCCTTGTGCCCAGATGTAACATTGTAAAGTTGATATTCATGAAGTTCACATGCACGTTTAACCTATAATTTGTCATCTGAAAATAATATTTCATATATTTAACTTTTTGTAATGTGCACTTTTTAAATTCTGCTAAGGAAGCATAAGCTCTGTGTCACTCGTGGTCATCAGTTTTCCCCATTTAGTACTAAACCAGAGCTTATCAGGAAAGAGAACAGAAAAAAATAATTCCTAATGAAACAATCTGTTTTTTATTTTTTTTTCCTTTAATCTGCAAGTTTGTATTGTTTAGTTTATGTTGGAAAAGGAGAGATTTGCTTTGTCTCTTTTACTCAAAATGATACACTGTAGTGTCATGACATTTCTGAATCTCAGATATGATGTGGTGTTTATAGCGAAGAGGTGAAAGTAATGATAAGAATATGACACAAAACTGATTTAAGTGATGATTCTTTTGCTACTTCCAAGTCACAATTTTTAGATGTAATTCTTATAGCTTTATCTATCTGCAAGAGGGATGAATTTATTTCTGAAGAAAAGATTATATCAGGGGAAATAAAGTATTCCAAGGAGCACCTCAAACCAAGCCTTCTCATAGACTCAATGATGAAAACCTGTTCTTAAGATTATCTTTCCATAACATTTTGTTTTGTTGTAAATGTATTATATCTGATAAGCAAACCTGTAAAGATTTTTAAACTTTTTCTCATTTACTGCAAAATCATCAGCAGTCATGAACACTTTTAATATGATAACATGAGTGGTAAAGATATGGAACAAATGATGCTATTAAAATCAATGTCTGAGATAGAAACCACAGAAACATTAAAGTTCTTGTAAATACTGATGAGTGGATAGAAAGCTGGATGATGGTGATTAGAATTTGTCACTCAAATCTTTTTGCATGACAAAGCAGGAAATAATGAGAGATTCTGCAAAAAATATTTATCAGTCAGTTTTAATATGTGAGTGATAGGAAACTTATTGATAAAAAAAAAGAAAAAATCATCAGCCTCCCTCAAAGTCATATTAAATGTTTCAACTGAACATAGATATATGCATTTATGTACCCACATGTGTATTTCTGTACATAGATATTATCTCTTAAAGAATCACAGATCCCTGTAATAAAATTATCTAGAAAACTGATACATAAAATCAGTTTTAAAAACTGAAACTAAACTTTATTAGACACTCATTAACAGCAGACATTGTGCTATTCAAATCAGTTAGTCTTTAACTGTATTCTAAATTATTCTAAAGTGTATTCTAAATTAACTGTGAGCGTACAATGTCACAAAGCTGATGTCAGGTAGTTAATACCTACAGTGATGGTCACTGGTGGTGTGAGTTGTTGAGGTGGAGGTGGCCAAGCCTGAGAGCTTATTAGTGATGGAAACTCATTCCAAATTCAACATCTCCTTTTATAAGAGGGTTTGAGTTTCTAGACAATTCCTACCTCGACCCTGGGACTATATGTTTTCCCCTGGAGTGTGATATTTTTCCAGGGCAGAAGACCTCAACCTATTGCTTGGCTGGCTCTGTGTGCGCATGTGCATGTGTATGTGTGTGTGTTTGTATGTTTGAACTTGCTTAGCTGCTGCGTCTTTCCTTAAAGCAAAATCTTTCTTGAGAAATGGAAAAAATGGAAAAAAAGAGCAATTGCCCATCCATTTTTCTGGGGTTTCTGCTTTCAGCCTCTGCCAATATTTTCAAGGCCTTTGCTGTTTTCCTGTGTTAAAACTATACATCATAGCAATAGACACCCAGAATTGAAGTCTTGTTCACATAGCAAGTGCACTTAACAAGTTGATAAGCACATCTGGTAGCAAAAGCTTCACTAGGCCAGTGAATTAATACATGCTTATACAGTTATACCACATTGGTGCACTTAAGTCCAAGATTAAGACTAGCTAATAACCATTAAATTCTATCTAGTTTGGTTCCACTTTTATGATTGCAATAGGTCTGCTTTGGTTACGTTTTCATCCTTGATGATGGTAATTTTCCAGGGGGCTAAGCAAAAAAATAACGTATGATCTAGCTTAGCATTGCCAACGGTTCCACCAAATATGTGCACGATCTTATCATAAGAAAAGAAGAAAATATTAATTAGATATTTATTGATAATTAATGACATGAGTACTTGATAAAACATAAATTAACTATCATATATTCCAGTGAAAGTGGAAGGAATATATTCCCATAGGAGTTTGTTTTTGTCTGGTACTAGATAGCATAATTATCAAAATCTAAAAGAGAACCCAGAAAGTCAATAATGGTAGCAACATATAAGGATACTATTACCACTCAAAAAATACATCTTTTAGAAATTATCTGAAGTTATTAAAAAAGTAAAAACAAGTAGTAGGTGTTATATTTGGGAAAGAAAAATCAAATGAACAGGTTGCAAATGTTCATTAATATGCCAGTCAGTCAGAAATACAGCAAGAAGGTGTTAGGATATTAGCAGAGTAGGTACTTAAAAAAAAAAAAAAAAAAAACCCACCCTAAAATAAAAAATGCTCTCACCACAAGGTGAGAAAGAAAAACCACAAAAAACCACCAGAAAACAGAACAAGTGACATTTTTTCTGTAGGGTACCTGAAGAGAAGACATCATTTGCAAATAGTTTCTTAGTCAAGTTAAAGGACTAGTTATAGGAGCTAAAAAGTTAAACTGTAATACAGAGATTATGAGTATCCCCTATGACTGTATCTGTTTATAATAAATATTTGGGGGCATAATATAAATAATAAATGTAGCCAGGGACACTATGATTATATTTGTAATTTGCTTGATGTATTGGAAAGATTATTGTTCCTGCTAGTACTCCATTTTCAACACTTCTAAAATGAATGAGCTTTCAAAATAATTTCTCCTACTTCACAAGGAAGTGGTAAGGGAACTTTTTGGCTACCTAAATTAGAAAACTGAGTAACCATAGACATCTTGTTGAGAGAAAAACATGAACATATGAAATGGTGGTAAATATGATAACTTTGGGTGTCAGGTTTTGGGTTTGTGTTTGGTTTTTTTTGTTTGGTTTTTTTTTCTATTCAGAAGTTCCTATTGCAATATTATTTCTGCAGCTCATTTTTCTATTCTTATATTTAAAGATGAAAGTGCTTGGCACACATGCATACATATCTCTCTATGGTTTCCAGTAGAACTGTAATGCTGCAGGCAAGTTCTTGTCTATATTAATTTAACCTATTCTATTGCATAGAATATTTTTAACCTCAGTTGTTCTTGGCCAATACATATTTTGTTTGCTAATATTTTATGAAATTGTTTGAGTTTTTTCAGTCTTACCTATCACATGAAGACCCTGGAATGACCTTGTGAAGGTGACACTAATATTTTGTTTTTCTTGTAGATGAGGAGATGGAGTTCTACATAAATTAGATTTCTGGTCATAGTGTGTATGGGTTTTTCATGAGAACAACATACTTAAGTCAAAGATGCTTAAGTCATTATGGGAGGAAACAATTTAACTTAGGTACTACAGAATAAAAATATTAAACATATAGTTAAAATAATATGTCAAAGTTTCCTACAGTTTTTGTATAATAAATCTCTGAACATCAAATTTTTCTCTAAACTATAATCTAGGAAATCTACATTAAGAAGATTTTTTTCAATTTAACAAGTATAAAATGTTAGTATAGTTAAGAATGTATTTTAGCTCTTTCATCTGAAGTTTAGTAATGTTGAAATTTCTTCAGGGAACTGATGCTTGCTGGGAAAGGAGGAGAAGATAATTTTAACATTGCACCCTAGTGCATTTGGCTTCTTACATGACTGAAAAAAGACTAAAACCAATCTCTGTTTTGAAATAAACAAGCGAGTTCCCTCTGAAACAAGCCTGTGTACAGGATGTGTTTAATTCATTCCAAGGACTCTCTCAATAAGGTTTAAGCATGATAATACATGAGGTCTGGCCCCCTTCTTCCAATTAATTTTTGTGTGTCAATTAGCATCTGCAAGCACCCAAAAATTCTTTTTGCCATATGCCGTGGCATGAGCTATAATTTATGTCTTAGGCAGTAGAAATTCCAGCGAGCTGCAACAGGGTCCCCATGTAACTTCAGATTTTCTGATTTTAGCTCCTCATTTCTGCACACAAATTATATACAATTTAGGGCCATGTGTTCAAAACAAATCCTGTGACCATCCAGTATGTATGGAGACATATTCAGCCACTGCAGAGGTGGCAAGCTGCATGAATGTATGTCCTGCAATACTACTTGGCCTTGAAGGCCACAAATTACTCCTTTGAGCAAAACATTTAACAGTGTAGGTGTGATCCAGAAAGTTTAGGCATTCTTGTAGTAAAATGATCTGGACTACCATTCATAGATAAAAGAAAACAGGCTTTAGAGTCCCTACAGTTTAAACCTTGAAAAGCTTTACTGGAAATCTCACTATAATTGACTTGCCTGATTTTAATTTTTATTTTTACAAGTAGGAATGAAAACCATATATTACATCATGGGTCAGTGTGAATGATATTTTTTTTAAGCAATTTTTCTAAAATTGGATGGAACTACTTGTAAGGCAGATTCAGTATGGGCAAGGAAAGTAATGGCACAGACGGGAATGTAATCACTGCTCACTCATAAAACGATATCAAAAATATCATTACAAGCAACCTTTTCACTGCATTTATCCCAAACTCATCAGCAGAAATGAGTTTTTCATACACATAAAAATAACATCAAAGTAAAAGACAATATTATCTTAACCAACATACCCTCCAAACACCCCTTTAAAGTAATTTCTACTTATCTGTATTGCACTGAATAAAAATAAAAGACAATCAAATTAGAGATGCTTTGCATTTCCTTCTTCTGTATTTGCTTTCTCTTTGTTGCTCCTCAGAAGATACCAATAAAATAAATTGGGATTAAGTTCAAACAGTTAGTTGAACTTTACATCTGAAGTCTTACAGTTAAGATGGCTTAAGATGAATGTGGCAATGATAACTGTACATGTAGGTATTTGACAGAGATAATCAAAAATATAGATGTCATCATATATTCATATTAAATGTGCCCTTAACTTTGTATTCCAACTTGATGGATTCCAGTTAGCAATTTATCTTCAGGAAAATAAAAATCTAACTGATAATGACATTTTTTATATTTGCTACTTTCTGTCTCTTCGCAACTTTCCATATCCAATTCTTTTGCTCATAAACAATAGGATGATCGCACACATACACAAAAAGTCTGAAGCTCATAAAAGTCTTTCTGGTAGTTAGCAGTATTTTATGGAAATTATTTCTACAGCCCAGTGAAAAGACTGTGATTTGTTCTACATTCAACACAGTACACAAATCAATGTATTTTGGTCTTAGATGTCATTCAATAATAAAAGAAAGACAAGAGTAGACTAGAATATTTCAGTTGGAAGGGAACTACAATGAACTAGTCCAACTGCTTGACTAGAAATTAAAGCATGTTATTCAGGACATTGTCCAAATGTCTCTTAAACAATGACAGGCTTGGGACATCAACCACCTCTTTAAATGTTCCAGTGTTTGACTACCTTCTCAGTAAAGAAATGTTTCCTAATGTGCAATCTAAACCTCTCCTAGATTAGCTTTGAACCATTCCCATTTGTCCAATCACTACATACCCGGGAAAAGAGATCACCATCTACCTCTCTGCTTCACCTCCTCAGGAAGCTGTAGAGAGCAACGAGGTCACGTTTCAGCCTCCTTTTCTCCAAACTAGACAAACACAAGCAGGATAATCACTTCTTTTGACCAGCTGTTTATAATGTGTTTGATGCACCCTAAGATGCTGTTTGTTCTTTTGGCTCCCGGGCAACACTGCTCGCTCATAATGAGCCTCCTGTCAACCAACACACCCAGATACCTCTCTGCAAGGCTGGTGTCCAGTCAATTCTCCTTCAGTTCATACTCGGGCCCAGCATTACTCTATCACAGATGTAGAGTCCAACATTTTGACTTATTAAATTCTATCCCATTAATCATAGCCCAGTGCTACAGTCTATCTAGATCTCTCTGCAAGGCCTCCTGTCCCTCAAAACAGTCAACAGCACCTCCCAGCAAGAATGCACTTGCTAATGGTGCATTCAATTCCTGTATCCAGATCATTGATACATATGTTGAACAATACCGGCCTTAAAACTGAACTCTGAGGGAGACCTCTAGTGATTAGTCGGCAGCCAGATGTAACCCCATTTGCTACTGGCCTTTGAGCTCTGCCTTTCAGCCAGTTCTTCAGCCAGCACACCATGAACCCACTTATTCCACAGTTGGACAATTTGTCCAGAAGGATGCTGTGAGGGACAGTATCAAAAGCCTTACTAACATCCAGAAAAACTACATCCATCTGCCTTGCCATCATGCACTAGGAGCATAGAAGGTTAGCAAATTAGTTAAACAGGACTTCTCTTTTGTGAACCCATGTTGACTGTTACCTGGTGATTGCATTATTCTTTAAAAGCCTTTCAACAGTACCCAGAATAATTTTCTCCATAATTTTTCCAAGAACTGTGGTTAGACTAACAGGTCTGTAGTTCCCTGGGTCTTCCCTCATGCCCTATTTGTAAATTAGAATAAGATTAGCTAGCTTTCAGTCAACAGGGACCTCCCCAGGCTCCCAAGACCTTTGGTAGATTAAAGAGGGGGGTCCTGCTGTAGCATCCACTAGGTCCTTCAGAACTCTGGGAATAATCCTATCAGGATTCACGGATTTTGGAACATTCAGCTGATGTTAGTGGTCCCTTACAATTTTAATTTTTTTAATTCATCCTTTTTAGGTTGATGAATATCTTCAACAAGTGCCAGTCCAATGTTTTCTTTAGACCTCCTTTTACTATTAACATGTGTAAAAAGTCCTTCTTATTATGTGAAACAACACTGACCAGTTTCAATGCTAACTAAACTTTGGCCTTTTGTATCTTCTCCCTGCATAAAAGAACCACAGCTCTGTACTCTGCCTGTAAAACCTGGCCTTGTTTCCAGATTTTATTGGTTTTGTTTCATTTAGCTTCTGTGCTTTTTCTGTGACGGTTTTCAGTCTTGAAGGTGAAGCAGAGGTATTTTTATATAACTATTAAAAGCTTCCTAAATTTCCAGGTCATTAGGGAAAATACTGGTATTGCAGGTGCTACACACTTAGTCAGAACTGAGCATTAAATAAGGAAAGAAGTGAGTAACATCGGAATATGCCTTTAGTTGACTGACAGAATTCAAATACAGTGCCTGAGAAGAAGCTCTTTGAGCACTTTTGGGAGTACCATTAGGTCTTGTCAGTATATATTTTGGACTAAATATATATATATATATAAAAATATAAACACTTACACAAAAATGCACACCTGTACCTACGTATCTATCTGCACACCTACGTAGGCATACGTAATACGTATGTAATAACTTTATTTGCTAATATAATGTAGGTTTCTGATCACGATTGAATGCTAATAAGAAAAATCTATAGAGCTTAGCAAACCTATTGGGCTATATCCACCATGTTTTTTAATCAGACATCTAAAATGACTCATTTAATTACTAACAATATGTTTTATGCATGATGACTCTTATGAAAGTTACAGAAAGAGAACGAAAACTTACTTGAGCTGTAAACCCCTTCTTTTTGCTGTTACATTGTTTACACTTGTCATTTGCATTTCGGGCTCATTTTGAAAGTGATTTAATATTCCTTTCTATATTAGTAACTGTGAGATTATGGTGCTGTTGCAAGGACTGATAAACAAGGAAACTTGGTGAAAACAAGAGAAACCACTGAAATCATTATGTTTCCTAGATGCTAGCAATGCGAATAAATTAGATGTACCTCAGCATACCTTTGCTTTAGTATTGCACTATAATTTATGGAATAATATTTTACTACTGTATGAACAAAAATATAATTACTGTATCTGTATTTGAAATCTGAAAGTAAACAGGTATTATTTCAAAGCATATTTAGTTCTTAATTACTTTTTTCTTGGTTGCCTAGAATAAAATCTGTATAAATTAATGCATCAATATGTCATAAAATGCAATTATGCTGGGAACTGAACACTGTGCATCATTACTACTTAAGATCTATCTACAATGCAAAATTAATTTTTAAATAAAAATGCATGCAAATAAATTTAAAAAAATATGCAAATGTTACTACCAACTTTCTGACGAACTTTTCATTTAAGGCAGCAGAGAATAAGGGAATGTCTGCAAGTCAGCTGATGAAACTAGTCATGTGGACAAAGCATTTGCAAGCTTAGGTGTAAGTAAAAGTGTAATTCAGTCATTAAAATAAGAAATGCAAACAACATATTGAAAATGCAAAATTCAGTGTATGCCTTAAATTCTCTTTAAATAGAACTCTTCTGAAATAATAAGGAGGTGGGGAGGTTCTTAGGGATGGAGTTTTGTGTATTGTTTTGTGATTTTTTAACCTAAAGACTGTGTCCGTAGAATTGTTTTCAGGTAAAAAACATCATTACAGCAAGATAATTTGTGCAGTTGTACAGTAAGTTTCATTGGACTTTATTCTGTCAGCAAACTGTTGATTTTGGATGTCAAAACTTGATGCAGAAACTTGAAAGAATGCAGAATTCATAATATACTTTGAGCATCTGTATAATGGTTGATTACCTATATGAAAAAAAAGGGTAGTCTGTGTTAGTCACATACTTTTAACACTGCATTCATCTAGTGACCATCATAATTGCTCATGATTAGGATAATACTAATTAATAATAGTTCCTTCTTTAGAATCACAGAAGTTTGAATCTAAAGAGTATCTAACTCTATCGGCCATCATCACACAACTCCATCAAATATTTAGTCTACTGATGCAAAGTGAACTACAATTTTGAATTAAAATAGGCGTGTTCTCCAAAACCCAAACAGAGTCAGTATTGATTCTTCTGATCTGACAGTGCAGGACATATAACTGGATTATCTTATCGGCACTGGTTGCCTTGGCAGAAAAGCTGTCCACCTAATGGTCTGCTAATTCCCACCACAGAGGTAGACAAGATTTGTTAGCAGACTGAAGTCAATATTAACAATATGTGTTGAAATTTGGGACATGCTCAGAGCTAGGAAGTTCCCAGTACTATTCCAGGTGGTCCAATGTAGTTTAGTTATTAACCTGCTTTCCTATTTCAAATATTTGTTATATTAAGTAGTATTATGAGCAGTTATTTGTGATGTATAAGTTTAAAAAATATGTAATTATTCTTTTCAGGGCATAAAATATGACAGGTTAAGCAAAATATTTCCCTCCACTTTTTCTGGAGAATTTTATGGTTTATTCTTCCTCTTATTTATTTTTAATAAGTATAAAAAATAATAATTAAGAAATAAAATNCAGTGAGAATAGATAAGTTGTAAAAAATATGGGAGAAGATTACAAAACAGAATTCCGGTGGAAACAATCTCAAACATAAATTTGTACATTTGATGGCAGAAATTTTGTAAAAAAAGAAATGGTTAAAGAGATTAGAATTTTTGACAACAGATTAGGCATGAGTTAGCGGTAAGAAATGACCAGAAGAAATCATTGGTTATTTGTTGGCTTGAATAGAAAAGCGCAAATGCAGAAGTTGCAGGATCATCAGGTTCCATTACAAATGCTAAAGTAGCAGAGCAGAAGGTAAGGGATGGAAAACCATACTTCAAATGTTTAGTGTGGGAAATCTGCTAAGTGTGAATGTCAGAGGTGAGAAACAAAAGTACATCAATAACATCAAGGAAATATCTAGGTGACTAGCAACTGTGACCTACTGTGAAAATAAGATATGGTTGTGGCAGTGAGAGTAGACTAGCAAGTGATTATTCCTTCTTATGTTAATGGTAAAAACCTCTTCCACTAACTTTAAGGAGTAAAGAATAGTTATTAAGTGGAGAATGCTGTACCCATCTATTAACATTTGAAGTGATACAATCACATCAGGTATAGGCATAGGTCTATATCACAACCTTGATATGAAGTTTCTGAAAACTTAGACTTCAAAAACAAGACTTCTTGACAAAGAGATGCACAAACCTATGTTTTGTGGAAAAACTAGAATTTCTCATAATTTTTCACTTTTAAAACTAGACATCAAAATAGAGAAAACTCAGTGCTAGAGACCAGTATTGCCCAAGAAGTGAGACTGATGTATTGACATTGCAGCTCTTTTACATTTGTTACTTCTAGAAAAGCATTTAATTAATGGGAAAAAACCCCACTGTATTTAACAATTTGCATTTTACAAGACATAAACAATTTTGTTGAGCAGTTATATTCCTTTTTTATGGAAAGCATATAAAAATGAATTATTGCTACAGTGAAAGAGATTTGGTGAAAGAGATTTGGTTTTCTCTCCTCATGCTCACTGACAATAAATTACCTCCTGGGACACCTGCTTTGCCTTTAAAAGTTCGATAGTAATATTCTAATAAGCTGTGATTTTATCTCATAAAATATACATATTCTTTCTCTATAGTTTTGGTTGGTTGGCTGTTGGAATTTAGTTACCATGCAATACAATCGCATGTATAAAAATTCAACAGATGACACATATTCAACCAAGTTTGTATTTCAAAACACCAAGTTTAGGCACAAATTGAAAGTCCATATTTTTAGAGAGATACCTTGTACATAAATTAAAATTAAGATTGCTAATTCATCCTCTCACATTCCCACATCTGTTAGAGAAACATTGTAAGATATTGTAAATATATTTGTGCTCACTAATATAAATTTTCTGTTAAATAATTGCTTTCTGCAATACAGGTTGCAATTTTTCATCAGTTTTGATATAGCTCTTAATTTTATTTGGTAATTAATATAGCTGATTTTAATTAATGAGCAGTTCATTGCTATAAGGGCCCTTAATTTTGACGGTGTCATGTGAAGCTACTCGTTGAAGGGATACTTGCAACAACAGTATACAGTAATATCAACAGCTAAGAGAGAGTGTTGGTTTCAAACAACATTTTGAAAACAGTGGAAGAGTATGCTTAGTTTCCAAGGCTGAATTCTGTCTCAGAGGGCACTCTAATAACCTGTTTCCCAGCCTTCCGACTCATACCACTCTGCTTGGGCACTTTATGGAAATTACAGTGGACAATAAATCTGCGCCATATTCACTACAGTTATTGATAAATCAGGAATCTCTACTTGTGGTTAAACCTGCTGGTATAAGTAGTCTCTTTGCAGCAGGTTCAAACAGACAAATGGTTATCGTAAAACTTTGCTTGAAATGTATAACATGTCATCTCCTTCAACATTCCTGTGGTCTGGCTCAAAAGATGCTGAATATACCCACAAAGGTTGATTTAATCTTTGCTGCTTAATGCTAAACTGCATTGCTGTGGCTCATCTCTCAAATGCAGGACTGAATGCTCTTCTGAGGAAGTGTGTGTTGGCTCTCTGAAAGGGGAGAACCTTAGGTTTATGCTATGTGAGAAACACGTGCTTAAATTCTAAGTCTTTTCACAACGTGTTTCCAAACAAGGACAACTCTTTTCTGTTGGCTACACTCAGCTAATCGTGAGGCTTAATATAAACAGCACATGTCTTAATAATACTAACAGCTCAAAAACATACAATGCTGCAAAATTCCTTGAGAAGCACTTCAAAAATCTAAGGTTCCTTTTGCCAAATAAAACCAAAAAAGATTATTTTTAAAATCATGCTGAAATCATCTCTATTGTACTTGCTTTAATTTCTTGTAGACAAGTGATCTCCTTTGTGAAGGAATATATCACGAAGACGGCTAATAATATNAAGAGAAAGAATCCTCAGTTGGCATTCAGTTATGTGTGTGTTGAAGATTTATCTTCTATGAGTATTTAATTCTGTACCCAGGAGTAGACAATGAAGATGTCCAAGTTTCAGCCTGGCAACGAAAACTCCAGTCTCGAAGATATATTCTGATTTTTATGTCTTTCTCTCTCCCTNAAGTTTCTGAAAACTTAGACTTCAAAAACAAGACTTCTTGACAAAGAGATGCACAAACCTATGTTTTGTGGAAAAACTAGAATTTCTCATAATTTTTCACTTTTAAAACTAGACATCAAAATAGAGAAAACTCAGTGCTAGAGACCAGTATTGCCCAAGAAGTGAGACTGATGTATTGACATTGCAGCTCTTTTACATTTGTTACTTCTAGAAAAGCATTTAATTAATGGGAAAAAACCCCACTGTATTTAACAATTTGCATTTTACAAGACATAAACAATTTTGTTGAGCAGTTATATTCCTTTTTTATGGAAAGCATATAAAAATGAATTATTGCTACAGTGAAAGAGATTTGGTGAAAGAGATTTGGTTTTCTCTCCTCATGCTCACTGACAATAAATTACCTCCTGGGACACCTGCTTTGCCTTTAAAAGTTCGATAGTAATATTCTAATAAGCTGTGATTTTATCTCATAAAATATACATATTCTTTCTCTATAGTTTTGGTTGGTTGGCTGTTGGAATTTAGTTACCATGCAATACAATCGCATGTATAAAAATTCAACAGATGACACATATTCAACCAAGTTTGTATTTCAAAACACCAAGTTTAGGCACAAATTGAAAGTCCATATTTTTAGAGAGATACCTTGTACATAAATTAAAATTAAGATTGCTAATTCATCCTCTCACATTCCCACATCTGTTAGAGAAACATTGTAAGATATTGTAAATATATTTGTGCTCACTAATATAAATTTTCTGTTAAATAATTGCTTTCTGCAATACAGGTTGCAATTTTTCATCAGTTTTGATATAGCTCTTAATTTTATTTGGTAATTAATATAGCTGATTTTAATTAATGAGCAGTTCATTGCTATAAGGGCCCTTAATTTTGACGGTGTCATGTGAAGCTACTCGTTGAAGGGATACTTGCAACAACAGTATACAGTAATATCAACAGCTAAGAGAGAGTGTTGGTTTCAAACAACATTTTGAAAACAGTGGAAGAGTATGCTTAGTTTCCAAGGCTGAATTCTGTCTCAGAGGGCACTCTAATAACCTGTTTCCCAGCCTTCCGACTCATACCACTCTGCTTGGGCACTTTATGGAAATTACAGTGGACAATAAATCTGCGCCATATTCACTACAGTTATTGATAAATCAGGAATCTCTACTTGTGGTTAAACCTGCTGGTATAAGTAGTCTCTTTGCAGCAGGTTCAAACAGACAAATGGTTATCGTAAAACTTTGCTTGAAATGTATAACATGTCATCTCCTTCAACATTCCTGTGGTCTGGCTCAAAAGATGCTGAATATACCCACAAAGGTTGATTTAATCTTTGCTGCTTAATGCTAAACTGCATTGCTGTGGCTCATCTCTCAAATGCAGGACTGAATGCTCTTCTGAGGAAGTGTGTGTTGGCTCTCTGAAAGGGGAGAACCTTAGGTTTATGCTATGTGAGAAACACGTGCTTAAATTCTAAGTCTTTTCACAACGTGTTTCCAAACAAGGACAACTCTTTTCTGTTGGCTACACTCAGCTAATCGTGAGGCTTAATATAAACAGCACATGTCTTAATAATACTAACAGCTCAAAAACATACAATGCTGCAAAATTCCTTGAGAAGCACTTCAAAAATCTAAGGTTCCTTTTGCCAAATAAAACCAAAAAAGATTATTTTTAAAATCATGCTGAAATCATCTCTATTGTACTTGCTTTAATTTCTTGTAGACAAGTGATCTCCTTTGTGAAGGAATATATCACGAAGACGGCTAATAATATTGTTAAATAATCAGTGTACCATAATGTGGAGAGTGCATGTCCAGTACCTGGTACAACTAATACAAATGTTTAATAGCATATGCTTTTTAGCTTTCCAGATATTCAGATCTAGCCACTGCAAGTTCACAACATTTTAAACTCTACTATGAAAGCCTCTAAGTATGGTTGTATTTTATTTTTGCCTTAGCAAACCCTGTTTTTCTGAATATTCCTAATGAATAAAAGATAAAAATGTAAAGAAATTGACTTCAGTCAATCTTCATGTATTATTCAATACTCTTCTGTGTGTATGCAGTATCTAGATACTCTAATTAGCTACCTTGGGCAGAGAAGACCTGGTTTAGAATGTTGAAAATAATAGGTTTCAGAGAGCAATTAAAGGTAAATATGGGATTAGGTTTCCTAGTGCAAGGTGGCAAGGACCTGACATCATTCCAGTTACAGTCCTATACATTATTTAATTACTATATGGAAGATAGTAAATTATCCAGAGCTGAATTAACTTCTTTAAACTCACTTTTAATTTCTTTAAACTTAATTCACTGGCTCTTTGGGAAGAAAAGTCTCCAAAACAATGAAATTCCTCTCAACAAAGAAAAGCATCTCACCTCCCAGTCAAGAAAGCTTTATTTTTCCGAGTTGTTAATAAANTTAGATATCTAATGTAAAAAAGCGTTTAAAAAGGATTTATTTTTTTTTATGTTGTCCGGATGAAAGAAATTTTTTTAACAAAAAATGATTGCTTTCCTGATTGCCCCCAGGGATGGCTGGGTAGAGAGAGTCAGTGGGGAGGGGAAGAGAAAGGGGAGAGAGAGACACACACATTGAGCGTAACTGTGCGGAACCCAAACTAGTGATAATAGTTGATGGTCTTCAAATGCTCACTGCTGCTTCATCCAGCTGAGAATAGCTGCAGTTATTTTCATGACATGTTGCATGTTATTATAAATCTCTATCTATAACTTTTCACAAAATCAGACACCTATAGTACATACTGATTATTTAGATACATTCAATTTGAACCTTATTATTCTTACCAGTGAAATGGGTTTTAAGTAACATTTATGTCATCCATTGCATTTCAAAGTGATACATCAGAAAAATGACAAGACTTAAGTTCCATTCAATAGGATTGCAAGAAGTATACATTTAAGTAGTTCTATATATTTGGGATGCTATATTTTGCTTCCATTTCTCTTTTGCAAGTTCTTGTTCTTTTTGTTTATTTTCATTTCCTGACAAACATTTAAAGACAAAAAAAGTTATTATTTTTCTGATGACATAAGAACCTTTATTGTTTCTTATGGAGAAAATTAGCAATATTTCATTCTCTATTTGATTAATACTACTGATATTGATCCAGCAGATAATTTATTATATTTGTGAGATGGCTAACTATTTTACCAACTATCTAATGAGTATTCCCTTGTCATTTAGAACAATGATAATTATAGATTGAAGTTAATACTATAAGATTCAGGGTAACATATGTTTTAGGAGATAAAACTGTTATGAACTGTTGATATTCGTTTCTATAATCTTTTCCTGAGTGATTTCTCAGATAGTAAAAATTAATGTTATAATTACTGGAAAATGAGAGAGTGGGAAAAAAATGTAATAACATCAAACACTTAAGTGCCACATGGTAAAATTATGAGTGTTGTGTTATATGCAAATAAAAATGAGTCTTGCATCAGCATAGTGTATACATAATTTCAGTGGATTTTTATCAAGCTCTCTGAAATTGATGAATTTAATAATGAAGTGTATGGAGAGTAAATTATTTACTGACTACTTTGATCACTCATAGCACTGCAAGAGAAAGGCAGTTCCTTTATACGCACACCTGAGAGAAGAACTGGTGTATATTAATTTAATTAGGTTTCCTGAAAAACAAATAAATCCTTTAAACTCATATGTAACAGGAAAGCAAATGAAGATTTATTCTTTTGAGGTTGTAGACATAAGGAAAAAAAAGTAAGAGGCTAAAACCAGGCAAATATTATGTACATTATCTGTGACTGAAAATGAGATAATGGTACAGGCAAACATATCGTACCGATATTTTCTGCACTTTGAAAAAAAATGAGTCCAAGTATAGGTATTGTTATATTTTTTAATTTATTTATAGTTATGTTGAGATATACATTTGCAGTTCTTAAGTCAGATATACATTTGCAGTTCTTAAATAATTATTTAATTATTATTATGTCTTTCATAATAATTAAATCATTATTACCTTTGTAAGCATGAGTTCCTCAATTTCAGGTAGGTAGAGTAGTAACTGAGAGGCAAGCAAAGGTCTGTGATATAACCTTCTGTGCATCCCCAAGTGTGTGTTTATCTGAAAACAAGTATTCCAGAAGTTCTAATTATAATATTGCTAATTACATGTTCATTGTTTTAGAGGGCTGCAAGTGAGTAAATGTAAAAGTGAAATTCTACGGAATGGATGTTAATGTTTGAATTAGTAACCCTACAATCCTTTGCAGTCAATGTAGGGGATTAGGCATTTGTAAACAAGTGAGTTCTGAAACCCACTTTTTTTTTTTTTTTAATTTTTTATACAGTGATGAAGGATGTCTAGCTCAGACATAGCTAGCTATCTTCTGTCCAGTATTAGATGAGGTGGAAACCACTTTTATTGTCTCTGTTTTTTCAGAAAACTAAGACAATGAATGGCTAAACAGACTACCAGTCTGATTTCCTCCACAAGGCCTGAAGTCTTACTTGTTCCTGAATTCAACATTATAAATGAACCTTATTTTGAGAATATATTTCAGGAAGTACCCAAAGTAACTCAGAATACATAGAAAATGACTGCTTTGAAAATACAGCAAGAAAACAGATCCAATGTCTCATTTATTGTTTCCTACTGCACTGCTCTAATACCCTAATTTATTGAAGGAGATAGAAAATAAATTAACTGAAAATATATTTCAGTTTACAAAAACAAGTTTTAAGATAACATTTGAATTTAAATTTTGCACATAGTCATCTAATTAAACAAATCAATAACTAAGCTCTTTCAGAAGGAAATTGTTTCACTTCAGCTATCAAAAACCGCAAACAGGAAAAGAAACTGTCTTTTCAGCATAAACTATCTGGTTTTATGTTATTTGATAATCCATATTTCCACCACAGAAAATATACAAAATCTATTCCTTTCTGTAGTTTTGGTGACATATTGCTGTCATCATTTCAATCAGAAATATTCTGCATACTAGTTCATATTTTGGATGTCAGTCTTATCACTACTAACTGACTAAATGCTTAATATAATTTTATATGTATATATATGTATATGCATATAATATATATATATATACACACCCACCCATCATAACAGATGCTAGAAAAAAAACACTATGCATTTGTAAAATTCTCTGGATACAGTATGTAGCACACAGACGTGCACACACACAATATCTTAAGAAGTGCACTCTGCATTTGTCACTTTAGCTGTTTCTAGTAAGCATAACATTTCTATACCGTGTTTTGTTCTCAAATTGTCTTCAATTAAATATCTTCCTTTGCCTAATTAAGTAACACTTAGCCTCTAGTAGAAATTCTGCTTTTCCCTTTCATCAACAATAAAATACATTTTTGTTTAAATTATTGCAAAAAACATACAAAAAGTAGTATGATTCATCTTTCCCACCAGGAGGGAATAACATAAGAGATTCTCTACTGCCCATATGCAGGAGATAGTGAAAAGCCTTCCCATTTCTCTAATTCAAATTCAGTATAATAATCCTATATAAGAACATGGTGTAATTTATTGTGAAATATTAAATGGAATGGGAGTTTCATGGGATGTAAATAAACCTCTGATACTTGTAATTTGCCTAGAGAAATGAATGCTATGAGCAATAGGTATCATTTCTTATGTATATTCTCTTATGTCTTGCCTTGTTGACAAGAATCAACAATCTGCTTGTCCCCTTTTGAATATGTATTTGGCATCTGAGATTCTGTAAACCAGCAGTGCAAGATATTGTAATAGCATGCAATGAACTGTGTAAGAGTGTCATTTTAATTTATTGCTGAGGTTTTGTCTTTAAAAATCTGTTTTGAAACAAACAAGTATAATCTTCTCTGGGAAGACTTCCTTGCTAATCACAACATAAACAAAATGAATCTTTCACAGGGAGCTCCTTTTATTCTTTTTTTTTTTTTTTTCCAGACTAATTGGAGGAAAGCAGACCATCGCAAAGAAAAGGACAGTTTTCAGGAGCCATAGAAATTTAAAGCAATATCAACATCAGACATATTGAATAGGAAACTATCCCTATTTTGACTGCCAAAAAAAAAGCAAATAAATATTAGTTCATGAATAAACTAATTTTCTTTAAAAAAAAAAAAAAGTGAAAAGAAAAAACCCCAACCAATGAAAAAACCCACACAAAATCAAAAAACTGTTCTGAATCATCTGGATATCTCAGAAGCTGAAACACTTTAACAACCGGGACCATGATTGTAGGTACACCATGAGGACTGATATGATAAATGACACGTTTCATGTATACTTCTTCAGAAGAAATTCAGTACAAATCATGCACAAATTCATAGCTACTCTTCAGTTGTCTAGATGAGATCTCATGCTTTGTGATTTTAAACACCCCTGCAACACTCCACACCCATGGAAGACATGTCATGTCTTCAGTACACTCAGTCCTGCAGTGGTCACTATTCTGGGGGCTATGAAGTCCTTAATATCATTACAACTGAAATTGAAGGCTCTGAAAAGATTAAAAAATATTAATAATGAAGCCATAATATCTGTATTCTAGGCCCAGAGGAAGCTGTGATGTGCAAGGCTGAGAAAGCAACCTGCCTGCACCAGGAGACCCCATGTTAAAGCCATGAGAACATGAGCCATTCCAAATCATTTGACTTGAGTCAGTGATCATTTCCTGGAATTGATGGTTTCGGGAGCATAGACAAGCTTTTCAGCTCCTTTCTGTAAGCTGCCCTTAACATCTTTGTGAATTTGTAGAAATCACACCTCTGTTATGAAGTTCTGTCCTTGTGAAAAATTTTCCTGTTGCAACAGTTCCATGTCTTTTCAATGTTGAGGACTTCAGAGCCGGATACAGTACTCCAGGTAGGGTCTCATGAGAACAGAGTAGAGGGGTAGAATCACCTCCCATGACCTGTTGGCCACGGTTCTTTTGAGGCAGCCCAGGATGTGGCTGGCTTTCTGGGCTGCCAGTGCCCACTGCTGGCTCTTGTTGAGCTTCTCATCTACCATCACTCCCAAGTCCTCCTCAGGGCTGCTCTCTAGCCATTCTCTGCTGCTTTTAAACTGCGTTATAAACTGCTGTTCAAGGTGACAACACCTAGCATCTGTGCAGCACCTGCTGAAATTAAGGGATTCCAATGGGCATTAGTTTCTCCCTTATATTTACTGCTAATCCACTCCTGCCCATAAAAAAAGAAAGCAAAACAGAATTAAAATCAGTTCTTCACTATGTGTGACTTTTGTAAGAAATAAAGTTTAAGAAATTCGTAGCTTATTAATTTTAGTAAATAAGGTTAATAATTTAATCACATTTCACCCATTTTAAAAATAGAATTCATGTAAATTGGAATTACTTTGTTTCTTAATTACTGAATGTGTCTGTCTTCATTTTTGTATGTTTTAATGCAATTTCAGTGCCTTATTTAATTTTTTCAGATGTCGCAAATCTGAGATGAGTTTTTTTAATTTGAAAAAGCTGAAAAATATGTCAAACTTTTTCAAGCAGTGCAAGATACAAGAGAAAAAGTCAACATATTTTCCCCTTTTGAATTCATTTTTATCTGTGTGAATTTGTTCTGTGATGAACTCAAACACGAACCATTCAAATGCAGTCGCAGTATAAAGTACAGATTACAACAGAAACCTGAGAGAAAATAGCAAAGCCCTCTGACTTTGTAATTAGTTCAGTCAAACACATAAAGCTATTAAAAAGGATATTGAAATCAAGGACCAGATTCTCAACTGGTGAAAACCCATGACATTTCATTGACTCAAACGAGTAGTTCTATATAAAAAATCTATACCAAAACTCAGGATCATTTACATTAAGTGGGAAAAATAGTGCAACTGATACTGCATAGGACCTCACCACAATATATAAGACGACCTTGAGACAACCTGAATGTTTTCATTATTGGGTCTTGTTTCATGGACTTGGGCTAAAAATAAAATATTGATGAAGTGCATTAGATCAAAGTCATGTTTCTGTTGCTAAATGGGAAGGACTCTCTAATATTCAATATGTTGTTTAACCAGCAACCTGGGCAAAGATTTCAAAAAGGTTGAAATATGCTTGGATTGTCCCTTTCACAAGAAAAATCTGGCAACTGCTTTCTGAACCAGCTGGAGTTTATGCAGCATCCTATGGGCAGGCAGCCAGTAGGGAATTGCAATAATTTAATCTTGAAATAACAAAAGCGTGAATGACCATTTCAGGGTCTAACTGTGAAAGATATTACTGCAACATAGCCCTAGAATTCGTATGCTTTTTAAAAGCAAAGAGAATGAAAATATCCAGAGGTTTCCCAACTCTTTACTACTGTAGTAAAAACTGCAGTTCCATTAAACTAAGTAAGAGATTAAAAGTGGTCTAAAGAGGTCTATGCCTAATATCTGCTAGTGAGACTAAGAAAATTACAATGAAGATAAAAGTAAATTACATAGGTGCCTAGTGTTTTATCAAAATCAATATTTATAATGGCAGGTCAGATTCCAAACTGTGAAAATTGCCAAAAATGTCTTGATTTTAATGATGTTAGGCCAGCCAAATAACTGGATGAAATTTACAATGTATAATTCCATTATATGTAAATGAGAAATTGCAAAATTAAGTTCAAAAAACCCAACAGATGTACTTATCTCCTTTGCTAGCTTTAAAATAATTTACATAAAAATATAAAATCACGTAGTATTACCATTATGAATTTCTGTTAGCGCAAGCAAATATTTCAAAGTTTGTTCATATTAGTTAGGAGTTATGTGTGCATTTTGTTATTAGATTCTTACATGGGGTATTTTTTTAAAGCAGATTTGAGCTATTTGGTAGTAGTTTATAAGCTTTAGGGACTTTTAGTACAGTTATTTCAGCTTTATAATCTAATTTTTCTCTTTAAGATTTATATTACTGGAAGTCAGTTTGATGGCACTTCAACTTTTTCAAAGTATTTTTGTCAAATATAAAACCTCTCACTGTATCTAAGAATTATTTAAAACAACAATAATGAGAAAAGTAGTGCAAAAGCACAGTAGTATGCTCAAAATATTGCATAGTTATGCCCAATGGCCATTTGGACTAATTTGAAGGAAATTACTCCACAGCTTAAACACTGCATTTGATTTAAAACAGCTAATGACTTTTTTTCAAATGGTCAGAATGCAGAACTGTCCCAGTCTGCAGAAGACAATGGTGTTTGTGAAATAACTTTGATTAACTAATGAAGTTCAATTTGATAGTGAGAAGCCAGAAGGTGAGGAAGAATATTTTTAAAATAAAATAGCAAATAAAATATTGTTAACTAATATAGCAGATGTATATAAGACCTAAGTACTAACTTTGAGGCTTACATTCACAAGAGTGAATTTATATTATATTAGCATTATTAATTTCTCAAATTTTCTCAGCTTTTGGCAGAGATTGTGGGTTTAGTTCCCCTCCTTTTTCCCTATTTTTTTTTTTTTCCCTATAGATGAGAAAAAGAAGGAAACACAAACATGTTAATAAAGATCTTCATATTTCAAAGATTCCATCCTGCCAGTCCCTCACTTTCTATTTCAGGACAGCATGGATTTCTTGATGTACTTGAATCATATCTACAAGTCCCAGGTGGCTGTCTCACATACCATAGGGCCTCTCAAATGGTGCAAGATGCTACTGTGTAAGCAGCTGAATTGAAACATGAATATATTCATATTTGCAAATGTGAGAGTGACATATATAAATTGTACATGCAAGCTATGCATCTTTAGAAGGACCTCAGAGGATGACTGAGCCAAAGTGCACTGTGAGATACGAAAAAGCATGAATTTTTCTATTGGACAATAGGAGATACTCTCTCAGTGGGTCCTTTCTACAGTATCCTTTGGTTGAAAACCTTCCAAAGGTTTCAAAGAGCACTCCTTTTCTGCATATAATACAGGAAGCTTTTGGCATATGATACAGTAAGCTCCTTCTTCTAAGAGAGTTTGGACCTTATAGTTGATCTTTCTAGGTCCTTTCCAAGTTGGACTGTTCTATGATTCTAAGATCTTCATTCTTTTGTACTGAAAGTAGTCTGAAGAAACTTTAATCCAACTTTTCTTATTAATATTAATTTGCTTGAATACTATATTGTGGGACTCGAGGAAAAGGGGGCTTTCAGATTATGCTCTTTCTCAAGAGGGTATTTAAATTTAAATTTTAAGTGGGAGTATACTGTAAAAAACCCTATTTATTGCATATTAAAGAACTTCATATACAGTATATTGGGGTCTATATGACTTTTTTTTAGGGTGTGTGTGCTTGTTTTATTTGGGTGATTTTTTTTTTTTTTCTGCTAACTGTACTGCTTCTTAAGCAGATGCCTTTCCAGATATCTTTCTACTTCTCTTTCCCACCCCGATTTTATGTAATTCTATCACTTCCTTCTAAGTACAGTAGAGTAGAGCAAAGATAATTTCTGCCCTATCCTACTCCTGGGACTCTCTTTTTAGAGCCAGCATAAAAACAAGCACTTCAGTTGTAGAGAAGTGCTGTATAAGTCTAATTATGGGAACTGTGTAAAAAATGCAGAATACTCTGCATCATTGAAAAAGGGGAAAGAAAATTCCCATTGAAAGGGGGGGGAATTGAGGACAACTTATCAAATCATAAGTAAGAAACTGGCAGACAAGGGACAAGATAAAGAATTATCTATCAATGCAGTCTTAGAACAAATACATTTTAAATAATCACATAGGCAATGTCAGCATCACAACTATATTTAAAANCAAAGAGAAAATATCCTGAACTTGCACAAGACTTTAAAAGTCAGGGAAGGAGGGAAGAAAGCCCAACAAGTGCATCAGTAAATAGATATATTTCTGTGTTTTGTTTATAACTTTTTTCCATTTTTCTTCTTAATAAGGTATCTCTAGACTATCAACTATCATCTACTTTTGCATTTTTCTGAATCTGGAACTATCTGCCGATTAAATAGGTGGCAACATCCAAATCTCAGGTTACTCCTTTACACTGAAGAATAATTTCTTGCTTTTTGCTTTAAAATGTTTACCTTTGGAAACCAGCTTTTGAGCAGTATTACAGCTGTAAAGATTTACATTCAAACTCTCACTGTGGAGGAGGTTATTAGGCGGCCATATGACATTATTGGAGAACCAGATGAAAACACTTCATGGAGTAATGAAGAATAATGTTTTGCAATTTTCACTCTTAGATGAGCTTACAAAAATTAATTAAGTTTCACAACATTTATATAAAATGAGTACTGTCCACTATGTGATATGGGGCACAGTAAATGGCAGATCACAGGTGACACAAAAACTTCATAATGAAACTAAAAATAGATTACAAAGGAAATGTATTCTTACTTGGTATATATCTCTTTCGATTTTCAGCATAGCCGCAATAATGTCAACAGCTGAAGATGTTCCTTTGATTCACACTTACTCAGTTATTTTCCTGTTCTAAAGTTACAAGACATCATTACCACCCACTTTGTGCTTAGACTAAACCTCACACAGCTAAAGCCCTGGAAGAATATAAACAAATATCATGGTTTAGCAACAAACTAATCTCTTGATTATGAAACCATCCAGGTTATGAAAACTGGAATAGCCAGGTAAGGCTTTATGAAATTTTGAAGTGAAGATCACACAACTTTTGATGCTTGATCTTCCTCTTACTAAAATCAACAGCAGTCTTCTTTTTTCAAAGAGAGGAGTGTTGATCCTTATGGATTCTCACTGGTTGAAGTTAAACATCAGATTAAATTTATAATAGGATACCATGGAGGGAAAAAAAAAGAAGATAAAAAATAAAAGTGAAAGAAATAGATCAGAACAATTTTTAGACAAAAGAACAAATCCCTGAACTTCAGTTCTATTTATCCCACCTAAATGAGCAATATATGCACCTAGTGACTTTAAGTTTTAGCTATATATTCTATGTGTACTACTATTACAGGATTTAACTTGCTTCTCTGAATTCAATAGCACAAAATAAAGAAAAGAATACCTACAGATACAGATGAGCAGGTGCTAGAAAGGGTCTTGCAAACATATTTTACACGGACAACGGATAGAGAACTGGGAATGATTAGCTTTGGTCTTACCTTTGCAAAATAAATCTGCAAAGTGATGATATAAAGTTACTGAGGTTTTGGGCAAATTTGATATGACTCTAACTATTTAAAATGGTCTTCTTAGGTTATTAAAACTGACTTAGTAATGTCCCTTTTATATGCACTGTCTAGGTTAGGTTGAGAGGTTCTTGCCAGAATGTAGAAAACTATAGAGAGAGATTGAATTACACATTTGTTTAAGGGACACTATTCTTGGCTGAGCTTGGAATTGAAAGCAGCAATAAGAAAGAAGTAGGTGTGAAATTAAAACTGCTATCCTCCCAAAAAAACGGCACTTGTGATGAACAAAGGCTTCCAAACTGACTCTTGCATGGCTCACTGATACTTGAGAATAAATGCAGGGAGACAATCTTTTCCTTAAGACTGTAAAACTATCCGGGGATTCAAGAATCCCAAGAATGAAAATAATTACTATATCATAGGAATCTGTAAATGAGATGTGGGAAATCTCTTCCCACAAAACTGAAAAATACACTTTCTGTTATCTCATACCATGAAACTGCAACTAAGAGTTGTGTTATTTAGAAAGAGATTGTCAGGATACCTTATTTACTATGGGGATGAAGTCTTTGATGAAGCACAATGATAACCTAAGGGGTAAAGTATTAACTCAAAATTCCAGAGTTGGAGGAATTTATTTAGAGTACAAAAGGATGATAAAAACTCCCAGTTAAGACAAAGACACAACAGACAAAGAAACAAAAGACAAAACCAAAAAAGCTATTTTGAGGTGTAAATTGTAAAATTGTTCTAAAAGGATGGTGTTTGTTAATTCAGATTTGTTCACAGAGCCTATTCCAGGCTCCATATGTGCAGTAAAAAGTCTATGTAACAATTTGAAAGAAAAAAAGGAACGAAGGAGGTTTAAAGAAGTCTATAAGTCATCCTCTCTTTTCCTTTTCTATCCACTGCAATAGCTTTCTCACTGAAAGAACAGGTCCTAACTTTGCTCATAAGTACCTTTAATCAGCTTTCCAGACAGTCCTGCTAATCAAACTACTTTTTTTAAAGGGAGAGCTTCAACAAACAGATGGGCTTTGCAGCAAGTCTTTAAGGCCACCAAATACTGGTTGTAGTGAAATGAGAAGTAAGATCCCTCATGAAGGACATCTTGTTTCAAGTGGGAAGCATCTTTCAGTTTAAGTGATCCTGAATGTCATGGTAACGCAAAAAGAAAGCTAGTTCTGGGAAAGAGAAGTATTCTTGTAAACTGGGAGCTGATTTTATAGCTGTCACTCATATCTGCACAGATTGTGCCCCGTGGACTCTGGGACTTCAGTGGTCTCTGAAAGAGCATTATCAAAGAATAATTCAATAAAAGAAATTACGCAAGATATTCTTCTCTAGCTAAAGTCACAGCCTCTGAGATACAGTAGTGGGAATTCAGGTAAAATCTTCCTGAAACATCCAGGCAATGTCAGGGGACATATATCCAGCGATATCAGATGTTAAGAAGATTGGCCATTCCAGCTCATTTTCTAGGGCCAAGTCCAGAGAGGGAAACCTGGGACCAGCTCTTTGGACCATTACTGCATGATGATTGCTAGCACTGAGCTAAATGTAAACTTTCTTCCCTCCAGTGTTGTTTTGCATGGTTATTCAAATAGATTCAGGAAAGCCCATTTTCAAAAACTGTGACAACATCTGTCTCTGTAAGGATAATATATATTTGCTTCTGTAGAATGATGAGTAGTATCCATTTCAAGAAATGGAACATTTCAGAATTGGGAGGTGAAATTTGTTCTCTGCATTTGCAGAGGTTGGTCATCCCTGAACAGAGACCCTATCAACACACTAGAAATAACTCCTTGTAATATATGCTTATAAACATGTCTTTTCAATTAAGTTATTGATTTTTCCCTCCTATTCCACCCATGTAAAAAAGCATTCACATTAAATTTCAAAAGTAACCAGGGCTGAAGAATGTAGATGCATGTATACACCTACATCTACATTTATATTACATCTACATCCACAATAATCCCAACATCATTTAATTGTTGCTGAAATGCTAAGAAACACTTAAGACTGAAAAAAATTGATAAAAGATATCCATGAATACTATCTGGTAGAAGTCAAACAAGAACATTGGATGAAAAAAGATAGTGAAAGTCTAGCTTTATGATCTGACCTGAAAAGATCTGTTGTTTTTGTAAATGTGTTTCTTTGAACCATATTATTGCAAATGATTCTGTTAAAAGAAGTACACTTTAGACAAAGAAAACGAAGGAGATTTATACTATTGGTCTCAGAAGAATTTGGGAAGAATTTATATTATTTTAAAATTATATATGCTAAATGTGTGGTTTATATGTTACAACACTTATTAACAATGCAGGAAAATTGCAGCTGTGGTGAACACAGGTAATGAAACTGTAAAGCCAATAAGGACACCCCACTTTGCCTTTCAAATGGACACTTAGAGTCTCTTTTCTTAATCAGTTGGAATTGCAGTTTACTCTTTCTGCTTCAATTTTCTACCTGTGTGCAAGGTATACACAAAACGAACAATTGTCCTCTATTGTATCATGGAAATTTAACTAACTCATTAATAATGCATGAACAAAACTGGGTTGCATTTAAACCTTTAGCAGCAGCTTTGCAATCCCTATATAAGATTCATTTATCATAATATCTAACAATATTCCCTACATTTAAATACAGGAGTATTCTCTTGATTTCAATAGAATGCATGCTTGAACATAAGCACATGTTCAAAAATGCTGCTGAGCAAATGTTAAGCCTCCCTTAATCTTTGTCATTGGGTTTGGCCACCAAATACAGAGCCCATTACAGTATTTCTATGCATCTGCTGTACCTACTGTTACTATTGAAAAGAAAGGGGAATGTATTTGACCCCTTAATGTTGTTTTGCTTTTGTATACTGGTGATATATCCAACAGTAGTGAAACATTCAATTAGAGCTATTCCAAGTGTGATCAATGTTTGCCTTCCTGTTTAAGAAGGTGCATAATACTGGGTGTAGATTCATACTTCATTTACTTCAGAAAAGAAACTGCAGTTTACATCATTTGAGGGTCTGCCCTGTGGTGCCTTTGTTTTCTCTGTTCTCATCTATAGATTTGATCGTGGCTTCAATACAGAGGTTACAGCCATATTGTTCTCCGTATCATTGTATTTGTTAGTGAGAGGAACATGTGCATTGAAACATCTGTTTTGTTTTTTTGATCTTTTCTTACTGAATAGTGCAAGTCATTCTGTAAGGAAGCACACATTTACTCTGTGTACACTTATAGTACGAACTCCTTAGGAAGGAACTCTGTCTTTATACACATATTGATAGAGTCCAAAATTATAGGGATGTGACATTTATTAATTCTTCATGTACAAATACACCGATTAAATAAGAGTATAAATCCAGGTATATAAAAGAATTATTTATTATAATTATTTATTATTAATTAACATTGAATCATTTTTACATTTCTGTTGAAGTAACAGAAAAAGCTCATGCCTGTACAGATTATGAAGACCAGTTGCTTCTGTTTAAACATCTTTGTTATAAACAGCAGAACAGGTATAACTTTCTGCATTGCTGTTTATAAGACTAGGCTGGAATAATTTCCTGTTCTTTCTATAGACCATATTTATAAAGAATGACATTTGATTGCTGGGCAGGCATAAAAATAATAACAAAAATTCAATGTTTCGAGTTGGAAGGGACCTTAAAGATCATCCTAGTTCCAACCCCTCTGCCAGAGGCAGACACACTTCCCACTAGAACAAGCTCCTCAAAGCTCCATCCACCCTGGCCTTTAGAACCTCCAGAGATGGGGCATCCACAACTTCTTTGGAAAACCAGTTACAGTGCCTCACCACCATCACAGTAAAAAAATTCTTTCTAGCATCTAGTCTAAATCTCCTCTCTTTCAATTTAAAATCATTACCACTCATCCTAGTGCTACACTGTCTGACAAAGAGTCCCTCCCCAGCTCTCCTGTAGGCTCCCTTCAGGTACTGCAAGGATGCTATAAGGTCTGCCCAGAGCCTTCTCTTCTCCAGGCTGAGCTGAACAACCCCAACTCTCTCAGCCTGTCTTCATAGCAGAGGTGCTCCAGCCCCCCGATGCTCTTCATGGCCCAGTGTCACTTTAGGTGCCTGAGTCCCTATTGTATCAATAAGTTCAAAAGATCACCATTGATGTTAATGGAATTCTCAAGTTTCAACAGAGGAAGAAGTTAATCCTTTTGCCATTTACTGTAATTTTAAAAAATATTGACTGAAAAAACCAAAACACTGAAACACAGTGCTATATTAAACTTTTCAGTCCAAACAAATGAACTGTAGAATAACCTCTGATTTCCCAAATGTGCCACTGTGGACCAAACTTATTTTTTCTATATACCCTTCTTTTTGGGTTTTGAGTTCATCATTCACTAAAAATCTTGACACCGCCAATTTCTTTAGAAGCTTGACCTCAGACAAAATAGTATTTTTCCCCTACAGAATTAGACTTTGTCCTTTTCTCTTCCTTGCCAGCTCAAAGATTACTTCTACTGTTAAAGTCAGAAATATTTCTTAGAGCTACGTGTGTTTAAAAACAATGACAACAAGGAAAAGGAATCAATTAAGTCACTTTCTCAATGACCACATAAAATGAAGGCCTACAGCTTTATCGTAAATGTCTAACCAGGTGTCTGTGCATATCCTTACCATTGTAACATTCCTGTAGTGACAGGTAATGGGTAATAATTTCTGATTATGATAAAATTGTAAATTGTTCAACCAGTCCCCTAAACAGAAGATGCTCAGGAAATTATTTCTGAACTAGACATTTTAACATCTATCAGAAGGACATAGAACATCTTTTTAAGTATCTTTTAAAAAGAAGACATTTTTAGCTTCTTCCAAAGAAGGAAGACTTGCTACAGTTTTGATGCACATTATCACTCTCTCTCCTTCATTAGCTTTCATAGAGTAAAACATAGACTAGACAGGATTTTTAGCTTTTCTGTTATTGTCTATGGAATCATTATGACCTTGATCCTTTAAATGCTATCTGGCATCAATCCCGTAGGTGAGCTTAGTATAAGTATACTTAACCATGACCATACTCAAGAAGGTGCTTCAACTAAAACACATGATGATCCATTTATTTTGATAGAAATCCTTGACAGTGTATGCATACAGAATCCATTGCTGGACAGGGATCTTACGTGTCATGATATTTCCTTTCCAGTTCTATCTCACTACAGATGGTTTACAGCCAACTAATATGCAGACTTAACAATGCAAGAGCTGATGCTTAGCATGATGAGTAAAGATGCTTTGGCTCTTTAAATGTTGCAAAGTTCCATACCAATGTGGTGTAAATAATTATCACTGTACAATAATCAGGAAAAAGCACACTTGGAAATAAAAAATCCAAACGGATGGAATTAATTTGTCGAAATGTAAATAAAAATGCAGTATACGAAAGCTGGCACTTGGAGCCTGAGAGTTGGCAGTAATTAATCTTTGTGAATATACAGTACCATAAAAAAAAGGAAGTTTGTTTTCTGATTTACTTTTTTTCCAAAAAGAACACTGGAAAAGATGGCTGCTCTGGCATGGGTGTTACTGATTTTATAGTAGCAAAGTTTCTGAAGCTTCCTATCTCTCCCCACTGATGGAGGTAGAAGGCTAGAATGACTCGTTGTGGTTGGTCTTTTTGTTTGTATGTTTTTGTTTTCTTAATACAGGTTCTGTAATTAGGCACTTTAAGCTTAGGAAGGAAATTTAGGTGTTAATTAATAACAAGTAAGACAGGGAGAATACTACAAGATTTCGAACTCTAGAAAAATCTTACCCAAAAGGAGAGAAATAGGTTTTAGAGCTCAAACATATGTGGAATGATTATAGTCTAAGTTATTTTGCTTTCTTTAGTTGTTATGGGGTTTTTGTTTTGATTCTATTGCTGTTGTTTTTCACGAGGAAATATGTTATACAGAAAGCATTTAATTATTTATCAGAGGAAAAAATGCACTAGAAAACTTATAAATATTCATTGTTCTCAGTGTTTTAGGTATTAAATAACACCACAATGTTCTACACCTTTCTTGCTCTGTTTGCTTTTGTTATACCGATCTTGTTATTTAAAAGTACATTTAATGCAAATCACTTTTGCCTCAAAAGTAACTTAAAGTAATATAATATTATTCTAGAAATTAATAATGTCTTTTGTTTTCCAAATAGTAGTATTGAAGTACCATCATACTGAAGTAGGTTATATCTTTTTTTTTTTGTATTTGTTAGCTATTTTAATAAATGTTACTATAGCCCTTGCATAGTTGTACGAACTAAATGCAATTCATGTACTATAATGTAAGAAACAGATTTTATCATCTTGAAAGCAATAAAGGCAATGCTATAAGGATAACATCAGGAGGAAGGTCTGTTCTTTTTGCAAACTATTTTCAAGATGTTCAATTACATCTGCATATGTTTATCACATCTTAATATGATTTGGGGGTCCTTTATATGGAAAAATAATGTTTTCACACAATTACTAGGTATCACAGTTACTCCAAAGTAATAAAAATATAAAATAATACTAATCATTATTAACATCGCTTTTTGTTGAGCAAATAAGGGAAATACTTCAAAATGAGCTTTTTCCCATTTGTAAAGGCAATATTTTTAACAAAAGAAGAGCAATAGCATATGCATTATTCCAAATCATATTAAAATAACTTCCTTTTCTAAGAGATGGATACTTATGTAGGACTCCTCACCTTAATATATTCCAAATACCTGTACAGCATAAAATGATAAAGTCTCTTCACATTCTGTAATAGGGTCATTCTAAATTCAAAATTAGAGAAAAAAACCACAAATCTGTGGTAAATAAATAAGGATCCAAAGCTTCCATAAATATAGAAATTATCATGTAGAATCTCAAAGCATTTTAAATAGATTAAACGTTTAAAGCATGATATGACTATCACATTTATGAATAGCGTTGTCTTGGTTTTAAAAACATCAATGCTCCACTCTCTTGTGAGTTGCTCAAAATTGCACACTGATTTAGACTGAATTAGAATCAGTGCACTTAAAAACTCTGACTTTCAAATTCCAAACCTGCTACTAACAGTGTAATGCCCACAGAATGGGAATTCTCCATATTTTGTTCTCTTCAATACCACTTCATTAGACACATTCAATGTAAACTGCCAGTGTGCACTGGCAGCCCAGAAACCCAACCACATCCTGGTCTGCATCAAAAGAAGCGTGGCCAGCAGGTTATGGGAGATAACGCTACCCCTCTCTTCTGCTCTCGTGAGCAGTAATGTGTCCAGCTTTAGAGTCCAGAGGTCAGGAAGGACACGGTCCTGTTGGAATGGCCATGAAGAGCATCAGGGGGCTGGAGCACCTCTGCTATGAGGACAGGATGAGGGAGTTGGGGTTGTTCAGCTCAGCCTGGAGAAGAGAAGGCTCCGGGCAGACCTTATAGCATCCTTGCAGTACCTGAAGGGAGCCTACAGGAGAGCTGGGGAGGGACTCTTTGTCAGACAGTGTAGCACTAGGATGAGCGGTAATGATTTTAAATTGAAAGAGAGGAGATTTAGACTAGATGCTAGAAAGAATTGTTTTTCTGTGATGGTGGTGAGGCACTGGAAAGGTAAGTAAAAATAAGAAAATGCTCTCACAACTGAGGAGAAAGAAAAGCTCAAAAATCTTAACATGTGCATGTAATTGTATAAGATAATCTCTATAACGGGGTATTAAAAGAATAAATACACAGAACTGTCAGTCAACAAACATCTACCTTCCGCAAATTAATGAAGTAAGGTCAGTGCCAGAATTGGGCTAAGTGGGAATTTACATTAGCTCACTTCATCTTCTAAAATATGGATGTCTTTATCACAGATGCCATTGCATATGGTACCATTTTGTCATTTAAGGTCATGAATTCACATGAGAACAGGCTCAGAGACAAACAGCATGATCAGTGAAGAGATGTCTGTTTTAGAAAAGAAAATCAGTGAAATTGTAAAATTTGGTGAAGTCTAGGGACTATTTATGTGCAACCACAATGGGAGGAAGGAGAAAGAAAAACTAAGAAATTTATAAGCCATGTATGTTAACAAACATTACTCTACATTTCTTTTTATCTTTTGATTGATTATCAGGTCCCTGTTTGTGGATCAATACCAATTTTATTTTACTTTAACAGAAGGTGTTTTTTCCACATAATGCAATCTAATTACATTATATAGAAACTAATTTGAATATGAGAAGCAAGAAAGGCAGTATAGGTGCAGAAAACTGCTACTGAGAGTCTATGTGTTGATACCATACATGAAAAGCACTTAAAAAGTTGTCTTAAATGAAGAGGTATTTCAGCATAACCTACACTGGGAATATAATTTATCTTTTTTTAATTTAATGTTGTTAATTTTTTTTTCTTGTCAAAGACAAACAAAAAATATCAATTCTCTCTCCTATAAATTATAACACAGATTACTTGACAAATGCATGCTTAATGCAACGTGGCCAGGTCTTGACTTACTTAGAGTATGGTTACACACACAGGCCTTTCTGATGAGATTAAAGTGAGAGACTATGTGCATGGTACTCACAGTCATAAAGGGATGTCCAATCTGGTTTGCAGGCTGCTCATTTTTTGATGTGAGTGCCCTGTCTTCATATGTCTCTTCAAGGTAAGATTTTTGGAATGAAATATGTGCACAGACACATGCATATATATATATACTTTTAACAGACATACACATTATAGGAGAATTGTTATAATAACAAGTGATTTGTCATTTTAGAGAGGCACGTGGTTCTGCACATACGTTTTTTCTCCATCTTGAGTAAGACATCATACAAAATGTTCATGAGGCTCAGCAGCTATTGCTGTGGGGGATAAAGCAGCTTCATAGAAGAAAACTGAGGAACTGATAAACACACTCCATTAAAATGTGTTTTTGCACTAGTATTCAACCAAAATGAGAGTTATCTTTTGCTTTGATGTTACCATTTGTACTGTAACCCTTATTTAGTTGTTTTGATGTATGCAATAATTTATACTTCAATAATAAACTTGTTTATATTCAAAATGTCTTTAATCATTGTATGATGCTTTTGGTGTCTTTTCGAGACTGAAGTGCCTTCTTGGCATATCACTACTCTGATGTCTTCTTTGCAAGACTTTAATTGCTAATGTATTGACACAATTAGCAATGTTTTCATACCTGCCACCTATCCAGCACTGAGAAATAAATACAGAATTGCTGTCTTCCTCTACTCGTAATCTTTTGAGCTTTAGTCATACATATGTAGTTTATATTCAAAAATGATAATAGTCCTTATTAAGTAGAAAGAGTGATGTGAGGAAATAGAAAAGTAATATTGCAGTAGGAAAAATATCGAGGGAACAGAAAGAACTACTGCAGTATTTTATAAATGGGAAGGGGAGAATATACTCACAAACATGCAAAATAGCATGTGTGTTAGTCTATTATCACTTGTAAAAAATATTACACCTTCTATTATGGTCTATTCTTTAAAATAACCCTGTAAATTAAGGATATTGGTAGTGATTGATTCCCGCATTTATTTAAAATGCTAGATTTTATGTTTCAATACACTTTCCTGCAAAGAATAAGCTTGTTTTGCGCATTTTCATGTTAATGAGAATATGCAGTGGGTTGACCATGACTCGCTGCCAGATGCCCACCCAGCCACTCTCACTTTCCCTATTTTAACGGACGGGGCAAGAAAAGATTAAAAAGCTCATGGCTTGAGATAAGGACAGGAAGATTGAATACCAATTACTGTCACGGGCAAAACAGACTTTACTTGGGGAAGATGAATTTAATTAATTGCCAAATAATTATGTAGGACAGTGAGAAACAACACCCAATCTATAACTACCTCACCCCACTTTCTTCCCAGACTCAGCTTCACCCCTGACTCTTCTGTCTTTGGGGCTTAGCTGTGCCCAGTGGTGGGTCAGTTGGAACCAGCTGGAAACAGCTGTGTCTGGCATGGAGTAGCCCCAGCCTCTCCTCACAGAGGTCAGCCTGCAGCCCATAACTACCAACACCTAGATATGAATGGGTGACCTATGTTATATAATATATATATAAACAATGTTATATAAATATTTACATAAAATGAATTGAAAACGTTATCAAGTTCTTTGAGAATATTCTAAGCTGAGTTCACTGCAGTGTCAATGGAGGATCATGTAAATTTTTTGGTTCATTAATCAAATAATGTTGGTAATACCTACTAATAGTTAGAATGTCTTGTGCAAACTCTTCATGAACTTCTTTTTCGTAAATACACTGGTGGATATAGCTTTATGAAAATCTCCCACCCTTTCTCAAGTAATGTACCAACTAAAAGCGTCTGAAAGACTTTTGGCACAGTGACCCTCATGCTTTCACATAGATAGAATTTTATCTTGCTTTCTTCTCAGAAAAGCATGTCATTGACTTTTATAGAAGATTTGTGATTTGTGTTTTCCCCTTGACATATTGCCACAGTGAACACAAGAAGTGTTAGGAGTCCAGACTCTTACTACGGTCGATATACTTGAGGCATGTTTCCTGCAACTCTGTCTAATAACATTTGTTCAGAGGAAAGATGAGAATGGTTTGTAGGTTAATAGAGAACACAACTCTAACCTGAATTCAAGGTGACTAATGGATGTGCATTCAGATGCTTAAGTGCTGCTGAAGAAACCAATATGGACTAGTAACAAGAAAACTCTATTAGTGACATATTACTATTTCTCTGAGGCTTCAGTGGGATCAAAAGTAGAAGACATAAGAAAAAAGACTGGTTTCATAAGTGAATGTGAATTATATTTTGCTAAATACGAGGGACATATGGAAAAAAAATAGAGGCTTCTAGAAGTACTGAGGGATTGCATGCCTGCTTGGTCCCTGTAATTATTGTGTTCATATCTTGCTTGAGCCTTAGAACCAAGGGGCAACATTCCCATTGAGTATCTATTTAAAGACAGAGGAACATATGAGTGTAGATCCCATGAGTTTCTGAGTTCAACAGTAGAACAAGATGAACTGTGGATGCATTCTGATATTGTACTCAAAAGTACTCAATTGTACTCAGATGAAATCTCACCCTGAAAATGCTTACTCTTTCCTAATGTACACTTTGGCTAGGGAGTCTAGGATGATTACATGAGGAATTAGATAGTACAACAAAGGAAGTCAAAGTGAAACTTGCAGTCCATCCTGTGTGTCAGAACTATTAAAAGAAATAAAAATAAAAAGACAGAAATTTAGAAAAAAATAGTCATTACCTTCAAAAGCCTACTTATTGCTATAATACTTCTCAAAAAACCTGGATGCTTCTCTTCTGCAGCATTTCAGCAGAAACAAGCAAGATCATTGCCATGTGTTAAAGAGTTAACCCAGCAACACCAAACAGATAGATTTTCTACATGGACTACTTCACTACTGATATGGCTTTTGCTTTTCCCTGAAGGAAATGCATACCATAATTGACACATATCTCCTGAGACATACCTCAAAAAATTCCATTCTTCCTGTTCTAACGCATGTTCACATTAATTCCTGAGTTGCTTTCAGTTCCCTTTCATAAAAAGAAGAGTGGTTCCAGATATTAAGCTTAAGTAAGGAAAACATCAAAATAAAAGGATGCTTCTCTTCCCCGTCTGAGAAATGCTATAGATAATGTAACAGATGGGAATAATTGCAATCTAATGCACACTTTACCAGGGTGAGCTTGAGCAAGAGCACATGGTGAGAAAGTTGACTTTTATTCAGCACACTGAGCAGCAGTGATTTGTCAGTGGCAGTTCTGGAAAGGAACGGGGAAAATCAATACAGGGTCAGAAAGGAAAGACTGACTGTGGCAGGTCAGGACGTGTGTCTGTGCATCTGGAAGCAGAGTTAACTCACAAAAATCAAATATTATTAATGCAAAGGCTTTTAAGTAGGTTATTTTCATAGCAACTGAATGTTTGTATAGCATATTTGCTTAGAAAAAGCTTTTCAAAAGGGAGTTTTCAAAGCAACAAAAAAGGAACCAAAACACTAATAAGTCAAGGTGAATCCTGAAAATAAAAGAATTCTGATATGGTGGATTTTTTTTTTTTGTAGAAATTATTAAAATCTTTCTGTCCTGTCTCTATGCTCTTTTCCAAATCATAGTAAAAAATGTCTTTCATGTGCTTATTTACATGACACTGCCTATGATGTGTCCTTAATAACTTTGCATTGCCTTTATGACTTATACACCTCATACTGCCTCTGTATTTCAGACCAAGATAAAGATAATTCTATTACTTAATTTCACAGATTATAGAAATACATTTACCTTGTTCAGTTTGTTGCATATGCAGAGTTAGTTCCAAGCCTTCTTTCAACTCTAAGCATGTTTAATACAATGTTGAATACTTTTTTAACACTATTTGTTCAGTCATGTAAGAGCTTAAAACAAAAAGGAAAAGAAATGCAATAGGTTTTACTTGAAGGTTTTTACCTCTGTATTATTCAAAAATAAATTTTGATCCAAATCCCACCAAAATCAATGAAAGACTTCCAATATTTTGAACTCACTTTGGGTGAGTATCTAAGTGAAGGTGTTTCAGTGTCCCAAGCATTTAATAGACATTTTTTTTTTTTTTTAACAGAAAATGTGTTTCTTTCTAGTTTATTGTATAAAAAGCAAGGAAAGAGAACATTCATTAATCTTCAGTGTTGGGTTTTTTTCCCCTTTTATGCTAATATAATGATGCAACCACGATACGACAATTCAGTATACTTGACACATCTACTATAAAACTATATATCTTACAATGAAGCAACTTGGCCTTCAAATGCCTTTTTTTTCAGTGCCTTTTGACAAAAAGATGCATTAAATTATTGCCAGAGACTGAAGGGCTTTTTAATTTCTGTGGTCTTGAGTGTTAGGCATGCTATGAAAAAGGAAAATCAAAAGCCTCATCTCCATTTCCAGCTCATATCTAATTAGTTTTTATACTTAAGTGATTAGCCAGTATGAATTAATGGTAGCAATATTTTAGAATATTTTGCTGAGGAAGATACACTGCTGTAGAGTTAAATGTCTCAAAGTTATTTAAAGTACATACAAAATCTTCTTTCTCTGAACGTGGGGGCACAAAAGGCTAGAATTTATGAGAGAAGAAAATGTCACTACTCTTTCAAATTTTTTTTTTCTCACGATTTCTAACCCTTTTCCACATACCTCTGATACTTACTAGAAAAGCTCTATGTTGAATCATAGAATCATTTAGGTTGGAAAAGACCTTGGATCATGATGTGATTGTATCACTGAGTCCAATCACAAACCTAACATTACCAAATCCGCTACTGCATCATGTCCCTAAGCACCATGTCTAAACATCTTTTAAATACCTCCAGGGATGGTGACTCAACTACTTCCCTGGGTCAGCCTGTTCTGATGCCTGACAAGGGAAGAAAGTTCTTTTGCTGAGTAAATTTTTCCTAATATCCATCCAAAACCTCCCCTGGTGCAATTTGAGACCATTTCTTCTCATCCTATCAGTTGTTTTGGTCGTCTTTTGGCCCATGGGGATGTCCTGCTCCATCAACTTCAAGACTACCCTCTCGAAGAATGTCCAGCCTTCCTGGATTCCTTTGCCCTTCAGCTCTGTCTCCCAAGGTACTCTGTCAACCAGGCTCCTAAACAGACCAAGTCTGCCTGGAAGTCCAAGGTGGCAGTTCTGCTGACTCCCTCCTTACTTGTGCAAGAACCAAAATGTCTATCATTTCATCATCGTTATGCCCAAGATGGCCTCCAATCATCTCAGGGCAGCTTCCCTGGCTGGCTCACTCTCCAGCTCTGTCAGGAAGTTATCTTCTACATGCTCCAGGAACTTCCTAGACTGTTTCCTCTCTGCTGCATCATATTTCCAGTATACATTTGGTAAGCTGAAATTCCCCACAAGAACAAGTGGTAAGTATTCTGAGACTTCTCCCAGCTGCTTACAGAATAATTTGTCTGCCTCTTGATCCTCGTTGTGTTGTCTGTAACACTCCCATCGTGGTACCTGCACTGTTGGTCTTCCCCCTGATTCTTACCTATGAACACTCAATCCTATAGTCACCACCATTAAGCTCAAGACAAGCAAACCTCTCCCTAATATACAGGGATATGCCACCACCTCTCCTTCCTTGCCTAGCCCTTCTGAAGACTTTATAGCCATCCATTACAGCAATCCAATTTATGAGTCATCCCATTAAATTTCACTGATGGCAACTATATCGTACTTTTCCTGATGCAGAAAAGCTTCCCATTTCCAGCTCCTCCTGTTTGCTGCCCATGCTGTGTGCACTTCACTTTGCCTATTGATCCAACCACTTTTTGGGTGTAGAAGCCCTAATTCCTACATGACCATTCTCAGGCACCTCCAAGGTTTCTAACATATCAAAAACCCTTTTGTCTTTGCTGCAGCATAGTTCTCCATCCTGTGTCCCCACTGCAGACCAAAGGACCTTGCTAGCACACCATCCCTCAAACATTGACTTGCTGCCCCCAAGCTTATCTGTGGTGAGCCTGGTTTTATCCCTTTCCCTCTTCAAAACTAGTTTAAAGCTCTTTCAATGAACCCTGCTAACTCTTGTGCAAAGTTTCGTTTTCTTCTTTGACACAGGTGTACCCTGTCTGTTGCTAGCAGGTCTGGTGACATGTAAACCAACCCATGATCAAAACCCCCCAAATTCTGCCTGTGACACTGGCTTGAAGCCAGATATTGATCTGCTGGCTGTTCCTGTCTCTTCATTTACCATTCCCTGCAACTGGAAGGATAGAAGAGAACACTTAACCAGTCATCCTAAGGCCCTCAAGTCTTTTTTGATCTCCCTCCAATTTCTTCTTGCAACTTCATTGCTGCCTACCTGAAAAATCAATAATGGATAATAGTCTGAGGGCTATACTAGGGTAGGAAGCTTTCTCTTCACATCTTTAACATGAATTCCAGAGAGACAGCAGGCTTCCCAGAGAAATTGGTCCAGTCTGCATTCTGGGCCTTCTGTTCCCTTCAGAAGGGAGCTTCCAATGACATTAATGTGTCTTTTTCTCTTTATAAAAACAGTTTTGATGCAGGGCATAGGCTGACTTAACTTCATTGACACCTCCAAGCTAGATGAACCATCATCCTCATTATTGATTATTGTTCAGTTCCACTTGCAGGGCCTTGTTACACCTATTATGCAAGGGCACCTGGGAAAACGGGATAGTCATGGAGGAAACATGACTGTGCCGGGCAGGAACTTGTTGCCATTGCCCTCTATATCTTAAATCACTGTGTTCAGCCGGGTGGAGAGAGGGTAAGGAATCCTTTATATATTTTTCTGTCTGGTTGTTGGGCCTGTCCCAGGGAATATAGGGTGCAATTCCAGTCCTCTCTCTTACACTCTCTGACACTCCTTAACCTACTCACCTCTTGTCGGAGCTTTGTCACTAGAAGGAATTCCTCTACCTTAGTCCACCTGCCACTTGTGTGAAATGACACTGAAATCAGTATTTTTATTTCTGTGTATCTCTCTATATTGCTTCCTTCTCTGTTTTTCAATTGCAACTTGCTATTTCTTTCTCACACACAGGGCTTTAGTCCAGCCACTCCTGCATGTCTAGGTTTATCACCAGATCACAGTAATCCTCTTTTTAGCAAGGTACAGGAAAACACAGATAACTCTTACTCCAGCCCTGTGTGTATCTTTTTACAGACAGAAGACCTTACTGTTTCAACTGTCTGTTCTATAAAGGATGTAGACATGGTGGAAGCAGTTTTTTACACTTGAGCTGAATGAGAGACATTGCATCTACCAACTACACCAAGGTTAATCTAACTCAGAACAAAGTGTTGACACGGAAGATGTAACTGGGAATAGAAACTACATAACAGGAGCCTACGGCAACTGCACTGTAAACTTAGACAAGTCAATTATATTTCTAAACCTGGGTAGTATGAATTTAGAGATAGGTGTCCTGAACAATGTAAAGTGCACTTTAAAAACAAAACAAAAAATGTATGAAATCCACAAAAAAACTCTAATCAATTTCTCCTGAGATGAGAAACTTAGCACGTTGTAGGGCTTTTTCACTACTTAGCTAAAACTTTGTCCTATATTTAGTAAATTGCTAAGCAATCCTTACCTGGCTCTAGACTTATTTCCACTGTTATTCCAAAAGCTGTTGATTGCTTTATTTTATATCAAAGTTCACAAACATAATAGGAAAAAGGTGTTAGTGGTACAGCCTAACTTGTGTTCTGATCATTCCTCTATTCCTACCCTGCCACTCCAAATCTTGCTTAGCAAATATGAGTGTATGGACCAGAATAATTTCTAGGTTTCTAATCACACCAGTAGTTATGAGCATTTCCAGGATAGTCTTGGCAATCTCCCAAAAGTGATGCATATGTGCTCTGCACACTTCTAACTCTTATAGAGGGATTCAATTCCTCATAAAATGGAGTCATAACTTTATTTCTTGTACAAAGTATGAAACTTTTTTTTTGTCAAGACCTGCCGTTCATGTCACAGAATCATAGAATGTTTGAGTTTGGAAGGAGCCTCTGGAGGTCATCTAAACTAATCCCTCTGCTCATGCAGGGTCATCTAGATCTAGTTGCCCAGGACCATGTCCAGACAGCTTTTGAATATCTCCAAGGATAGAGACTCAGCCTCTCTGGGCAGTTTATTCCAGTAACCAGTCACTCTCACAGTTAAAAAGTGTTTCTTTATGTTCGGACAGAACTTCCTGTGTTTCAGTTTCTACCCATCACCTCTTTTCCTGTCACTGAGCACCACTGAGAAGAGCCTGGCTAAGCCCTCTTTGCACCTTCTCTTCAAGTATTTATTTACATTAATGAGATCCCCCAGAAGTAATCCTCTTCTCCAGGCTGAACAGTTTCATCTCTCATGGCCTTTCCTCATAGGAAAGGTTCTTCATTCTGTTCACCACCTGCGTGTCTCTTTCTTGGACTCCCTCCAGTATGCCCATGCCCATCTTGTACTGGGGAGCCCAGATCTGGACAAAGTACCCCAGGTGTGGCCTCACCGGTGCTAAAATATATAGTAGCTCACATATTAAAGCTCTCAAATAGAAGGGAGTACTCTAAAATTTTCAACCAGTTTTCCTAACAGGGGATCAGGCTTTTAACCTTAACATTAGGAATAACATTTGAGACCACAGATGACAATCCAGAACTTCCCTCTCCTTTTTGATTTCCACAGCAGAAAATGGAATATGTTACTTCTAACTTCAGCTACCATAGTAAGTCCTAATTATTTCAAAATTATTTGCTTGGAAGTGCACAGAAATGGACAGATTTGGCAGGAAAATGGATTGACTTATTTTAATGCCTTTCTTCAGATCATATGGGTTTTGGGTTTGGGGTTTTTTTTTTTTTTTTCATTGACTGTAAGATAGGCAAGTGTGACTTTAGACTTTAACAGCTAATGTCCGTGTGTCTAAATAAAGCAAAATGAATATTGTCTCATATTGGAGAGCTCTCCTGAGAGACAGAAATTACGATTATCTGTCTTCTACCAGATGTGGTTTAGAAGGCCACTGCTGCACAATACACTTCAGAAGTTTCCTTCTAGCTGAGTGTGTTCATTTGTTTCCAGACATAAAACAGCCTGCTTTTTCCTTCAATAAAATTCCATTTGATCTTCTTTGCACTAGCCAAGACATAACAAAGAAGTAATTGTTCTGCCCAGAAACATAACATGACCAAATAAAAGAAAAGACAAACTTTATATAGTTGTCAAAAAAGAGTTTATTTTGTAGTTCAGAAAGCTGTGGGGTTTTTTAATATCCAAAATGAAGTATCTTCCTAAGAAAGATTTAATGTCAAGATGTGATACTGTACTTTTATGTTATTAACACTTCATTACTTTTTCAAAATATCCTACTCACCACTTATAGGTTATTATGAGTAATCATAAAGCAATAAAACAAAACTTACTTTACTTACCAAATAAATCATGGAATCAGAGCCTTCTATGTTGGAAAAAACCTTTAAGATCATTGAGTCCAACTACCAATCTAACATTGAAAGTCCACCGCTTAAACTGTGTCCCTAAGCACCATGTCCAAACATCTTTTAAATACTTTCAGACATGATGAGTCAACCACTGCCCTTGGGCAGCCTGTTCCAGTGTTTGACAACCCTTTCAGTGAAGAAATTTGTCCTAATATCCAACCTCAACCTCCCTAGTGCAACTTGAGGCCATTTCTTCTTCTTCTGTCCCCTGTTACTTTGGAGAATAGAAGAAGCCCACCTCTCTACAACCTCCTTTCAGGCAGTTGTAGTGAGTGATAGTCTCCCCTCAGCCTCATTTTCTCCATTCTAAACAACCACAGTTCCCTCAGTCACCCCTCATAACACTTGTTCTTTAGACTCTTCACCAACTTTGTTGCTCTTCTTTGGACATGTTCCAGCATCTCAATGTCTTTCTTGTAGTGAGGGGCCCAAAACTGGACACAATACTCAAGGTGTGGCCTCACCAGTGCCGAGTAGAGGTGGACAATCACTTCCTGAGTCCTACTTACCACACTGTTCCTGATACAGGCCCAGGATGCTTTTGGTCTTCTTTGCCGCTTGGGCACACTGCTGGCTGATGTTCAGCTGACAGTCGACCAACACTCCCAGGTCTTTTTCTGCCAGGCAGCTCTCCAGCCATTCTTCCCCATGCCTGTAGCACTGCATGGGGTTGTTGTGACCCAAGTGCAGAACCCAGCACTTGGCCTTGTTGAACTTCATCCCATTGGCTCTGGGCCATTGATCCAGCCTGTCCAGATCCCACTGTAGATTTTTCCTACAGCAGAAGCTGATCAACACTCCCGTCTAACTTGGTGTTGTCTATAAACTTACTGAGAGTTCACTCAATCCCTTAATCCAGATAATTAATAAAGATATTAAACAGAATTGACGCCAGTACTTAGTTCTTGGGAACATCATTTGTGATTGTCCACTAACTGGATTTAAATCCATTCACCACCACTATTTGTGTCCATCCACCATCCAGCTTTTTATCCAGTCAAGAGTACAACCATCCAAGCCAAGAACGGTCCAGTTACTTCAGGAGAATGTTGTGGGAAGTGGTGTCAAACATTTCACTAAAGCAAATAAACAGTGTAATGCAATAAATTTTCCTTGCATGCTAATTCTTAGAATCCCGTACCTCCTACAGATTAGCCAGCCATTATTAGTAGTAAAGCCAGTATTATTAGTAAAATGTAATGTAACATAGATTTTTCTGAGCTTTTTCTTGAGGTCTCTGGGACAATGTTTCACTGGCTATAGCTTCCTTTAATTCAGTGCAACTAAAAATATCTATGACTGTATAAGAACTTCACCGCAAATATTTGCAACAAGACTTTTCAAAAGTGCAGTGTAAACCATGAAAAATCTCCCCTGGGTTAAGGAAAGCTGCAGTACGTATCTTGAAGTGTTCCATTGTCTATGCTATTTTCTACTCAAGGCTATAACAGTTAGATCATACCCACTATTAATGAGGTATATATATAGTAAGGGAAAACAGAATTGATATTTAAATAGCAAATACATCTGTCGCATGCAGCTCCATAAACTTAACTACAGCTGTAAACAACACATACAGAAAAAAGCCTAAATGTATCTGCAATGGATTTGTAACAGTCCCCAGAAGGGAATGAAAAAAAATTATTTTTCACCAGTCTTGAATTCAGCAGCACTGATTCTTCATTCTACCAACACATTTCCAAATTACTGGATATTTTATGAAAAATAGAATCAGTATCACTTTTTAATTTCTGTTGATGTTAGCATAGCACTGAACACAACATGTCTTTCTGTCCTGGTTTGGGGCAGAGCAGAGCAGAGCCAACTTCCTGTTCAGTGAGAGAGGCTCATGCTCTTAGTCGTTGCTCTGGCAACCAGAGTTAGCTGACTTGGTTGTTTACCCCATTGAGAGTTTGTACCTCTGGGGAGTAGTAGACAGGTCAGGTGACCTAAACTGACCGGTAGGGTATTTTATCCCATCTGCCATGCTCAGTATAAAAGCTGAGGGATCAAAGTAGGCCAGGTTGGCTCCTCTTTTTTGGCTGTTCTGAAAGGGTTCTTCTTTACTGAGGAGCATCCTGTCAGTTTGTCTACTTTTGATCGCTGTCAGTGATTGTCTGAGACCAGTCTAGATCTTCCCCAGTGCCTACCTGTCACATCTTCTTGGGAACTTGATATGGTACATATATATATTTTTTATATATTGTGTCTCTTTCATTATTTCCTTTCTATTTTATTTTATTAGTAATATTGCCTTAAAGTAATTTAGTTTTTTCCTAAACTCATAACTCTCTTTATCTCTCTTCTTCCTCTCCTTGGAGTGAGAGCTGGAGGAGATCATCTTATCATTGCCCAACTCCACCCAAATCAAGACACCTTCAAAGATCACTACTTTTCTTTGTACACGCTGTGAAAAATGCTAAGGCACTGGTACATAAGCAACAGCTAAGAAACATAAAAATGAGTTGTTAATTTAACCTGTTACCAATTTGGACACAACATTGTTTTGTATTTGCTTATATTTAGTTTATAAGACAAATAATGACATTTGACCACTTCAAGTCAAGCATAACATTGGAGATCACAGAAAAAGAGAGGAAAGAAAAAAGGAGGAAGGAAGGACAGAAAGAAAAAAAGAAGGAAGGCAGGCAGGCAGACATACTTCTAGTATCTAAACTGTAGAACTCAGGAACTTGAAAACTCCAGCTCCTAAGTCCAACTTTGTCCTGTCTGCAGGTTGGCATTTCTCATTCTGAATTTCACTGAGAATATTTCAGCAAACAAAGAAATAATCTGCACCATTCACTCTCTCAGTACGTACAATCCTTTGACCAGGACTTTGGAGCGCACAGATCTCCCCACATTTTAGAAACAGCTAAAATAGATATCTGTTATGATTTGAGAAAACCCATAATAATGTATTGCCATTTAGACAATTATTTTATCACCCAATGACCCGTCCTTACCTGGAAAGGGGAATCGGGGAACATAAAAACCATGAGGGTTGAAATATAAATAGATTTAATAGGCTAAGACTACATAATTAACAATAATACTAAAGAACCAGTGTCAAACTGATACTGATATAAATTATACAAGAATTACACTCAGCCAATTATACCAGTAGGAAGCTGTGCACTCCCAGCTGTGGACAACAAATGTTGGACACTGTGAGCTCAGTGGCTCTGTGAGGAAAAGAAGGCCTCAGGGGTCCAGCACTGGGGCAAGGAGTTCTCTGGAATGCTGCCATCAAGAGAGAGTACTACGCAGAAAACTTTTCTAACATATATTGAATGTAATGTTCATGGTATGAAATAATCCTGTTGGCCAGCCTCAGTCAAATGCTCAGGCCTTGCTTCTCTTTGTCCCTGTACCTGGCAAGGCTCAAATACACTAAAACCTTGAATCCCTCATAACCTGGCTGGTGAGAAAGTAAATATTTTCATTAATTCAGACACTAGGGTCTTCTAAAAGTGCAGTTTTCCCCACCATTAGAAGAAAACCTAAAACCAGGACATCTTAAATCTTCTGTCTGTGAACTCTAAATTTTCCCATTGTTGACTTTTTTCTTCATCCATTAGGGAAATATAATCAGAAAATAAAATAATTATAGCATATTTTTATGATAACATATTTCATAATATTCTTGAACAACAACCCTGGCAGACCAGAGCTGAAACTCCTTATTTCCACAACCACAATCAATTTTCAAATCCCAAGGACTACAAATATTTGGAAAGATGATGTGCTATCCAGGTTGCTTTTGGCTTTTCTTAGGTTCATTTATTCAGATATTCAACAGCTGTACTGTGTTTATAAAAATGCAGTGCTACATAAACACAACAGTGGACCTGATCTGGATGAGTTAGCAGTATGGTATTGTCCCCTGTAGAAGTCTTTGGAAAGTCTTAGTTAAAACAAACATGTTAGTTATTGTTGATATGAAATGGACAAACTAAAGGGACGTTCCAAAAGGCTGAGGGTTTTTCAGGGATCCAATCCCTTATTAGAGGGAACCATATAGGAATTAATCCCATACTCTACTGGCACAACTTTGAAAATTTTGGAGGTAGAGGGACTGAGTATGAAGAAAGATGTGCATGTTCTTCTGCAGTACTCAACACAGATGATCAGGTTTATGAAAAGCAAGGGGAAGCACATGATCTACTGTTAAAAACTTGATTACAATTTCTTTTTCTATGTATTCAGCTCTGCAGCTTGTCTTTCTGTTTTTTGCAATATGGTTTATGCTAGAGATCACACTATTGCCAGGTCTGTCACGATACCGCATAATGTATGCACAATTGTGTAACATACACAATCTGTATGTTACAATTACAAATAACTTGTCAGTTCATCTGTAATTCACCTTGTACATTTGGGAGCTTTAATACTTTAAATAATAAACAAAGTATCTTATAAAATACAAAAAACTGAAACTGTGATAAACACCTTATATTTAAATTATCTTGATCGCAGTTCACAAAAATGTATTTGCTGACTGTTAACAGAAAGCAACGAATAGACATTTCAATCAAAAGGGGTTTTTTGAATATTGACTTTCTAAATAGGGCCTATTATAGGCATGATTCATTACAAGGGATATCTAAATTGATCCTTGTATTATATTGAGAATTGCCACATAAAATAGCGAAATTACTTCATGGTAAGAAGCTGGATAATGCTGGTGAATACGGAGAACTAAATTCTATTCCGCCATCAGCTTCACTTAGTTTCTTTTTTTTTTTTTTTTTCCAAATGGAGGTTCAGACATGGAATTTGGGATAAGGTTTGCAGGTGTGTTGACTGTAAGTGTACAGTCATCAGGTTTGTAGCTTTGACAGATGCTAGTTCTGCCCTTGCCTCTGTTAATTGTACCATATGATTGCTGGTTACTGAGTGTAGAGCCTGTGGAATTAATCTCATCAGGTTGAGAACTTTAGCTTCCTCTTTAATTTCTTTTTTTCTTTTTTCTCCTTGCTCAAACAATCTTGAAAGTTTGTTAATGATATTAAAAGCAGAAAAAGACACAAACAGCACTAAGCTTTAGAATATATTGTAATAAAAGTTCAGGGGGTTTAGGTAATAAGCCTTTAAGTGGGAAACAAGAGAAACTTGTTTTGTGCTTCACCACACAAACCAGCTGCCATGTTACTTTATAGTTTAATTTTTCATTTAATCTCTCAAAATGTTAAAGGTGTTGCATATGTATTAAAATGCAATAGTGTGAACTGAGGAACATTGTTAATATATTATCTTATTTTCTACAGCAAAACTATTTAGCTGTAATAACAGCAAGACATTACTTTTCAGAACTGTGGGCTATTCACATGAAAGTATGTGTACAACTATTATGACATGAATTCTGTATCATAAAATAAGTATGCTAGGTTTTTTTTTTTCAGAGACAGAGATTAAGCTGACAGATTTCTAAAGTGAAATTTTGGACTACTTGTAAGAAAACCATATCTGCTATAGAATCATAGAATGATTTGAGTTGTAAAGGACCTTAATAACGATTTAGTTCCAATCCTTCTGCCATGGCCAGGTACAACTTGCACAAGAGTAGGTAGCACAAAGTCCCATCAAACCTGTCCTTGAACACCTCCAGGGATGGGCCATTCACAACTTTTCTGGGAAAACTGTTCCAATATATCACTAACCTCACAGTAAAGAATTTTTTCTTAATATCTAATCTAAATCTCCCTTCTTTCAGTTTAAAACTGTTACCCCTCATCGTATTGCTACACCTCCTGATAAAGAGTGCCTCCCTGTCTTTCCTGTGGGCCCCTTTTAAGTCCTGGAAGGCTGCCATAAGGTCTCCCTGGAGACTTTTCTTTTCCTGGCTGAACAATCCAAACTCTCTCAGTTTTGTTTTCTTTTTGCAACAAGTGATTTACTAGAAATTTCACAGTCTCTCGGTTTCATCCTCTTTCTGCTTTGGAAAATTACCTATGAGCAGACTGTTGTGAGAAAATTCACAAGACAGATATACAGATATGAAAACTCTGTTACAGGGAAAGGTTCTTAATTTCGAACTTTTTCTGAGGATACTATGTTCTGGAAAGTGTTTCACCTAAAACTGCAACAGAGAAAGAAGAGGAAGTACACACAGTGGTAAGATCCAGGTGGTCAATGCTTGTTTTTGGTGTGCAGTGAAAAATTTTTAGAAGTACTAATCTGATCTCAGTTCAGACCAGGAGTTTGGGGCAGTTTGCAAGATTATTTCCTCTCCAGCTTGATATTCACTAGACCCATATACCTTGGAATGCAGTAGTTCAAATCAAAATATATTTGTCTCTATTTTATGATCTTCTTAGGTTATTGAGGTTTTTCACTTAATGCAGTGAGTCAAAAAATCAAGATCTGTGTGCAGACCAGAAAGAAAAGGACTACTACAGAAGGAGAAATAAAGGTAACTGCAAACTGGACATGATTCTCTAGGCTGAATCTGCTCAGGATAATCATAGTCATTTAGCACGCGCACACACACACAGAGTATTTTATTTTGATGTATTTTAAATTCTCTGTTATTTTCAGCAGTGGTCAACCGCATTTCTATATTTGGAGGAAGAAAAGCAATCTCCAAAGAAATGAGGCTATGACCCCCTCTAGGGTGTTTCGGTCATTTGCTGATTACAGCAGGGCACAGTACAGATTTAGTCTCTGCTGCTGAGGGACAGAACGATAGTGTACTGCCACTGAGGTTGCTGACTGCACAGTAGTAGTTATTCCTGCTTATTGGCATCATGCTGCTCTTTTAGATCCCTAGATAACCAATTGCTAAATTGTGCATAAACTTCCTAAGTTATTTTAAAACTCAATGTGAAATCACCTATGCAGAGAACTACTATGCACTACTGATTAAACCTGGACAGAAACACATTACCAGCCACAGTCACTGTCACAACTCCTAAAATTGCATCTTTTCCCCACCAACCCCACCTTCCTTTTGCCCAACTCCATTTACAGCTTCATAACCATATAAAAATGTGGCCTATATTTAGAGCTAGTTTTGCATTCCTCCCTCATGAGCTTTGAGAAATGTTTTAGTCTCCCCATACAATGCCTGACAAGAAAGTACTACCTAGCAGTTTGTGGACTGGTTTGAAGCAAAAGTGTCAGCCTTATATATTCACAGTATTTCAATGTGGCTGTGCTGTAGGAGGTTATTTTTCTTCTACTACAGGCCCCAGCAAGAACTACTGGCACAGGTACAAGCAGAAGAATATCCGTTTCTATGGTCATTTTTAAGGGCAGGAAGGAAACATTGTAAATTTTTTATATCCAGTCATAAAAAACCTAAAGCTGCTGCTTCAAACATAGAACTAGGAACAAAGTAAAAACAATCATTTACAACAAAATTAGATTTCTCTAGCTAAAAATAAATCATTTTACTCAGGTCTCTCTAGGTGTTAATATCCCAATATCAGCTGCTGACTTTGTAGCCATTTAGTCACCGTCATGTCCTCCAGGAAGAAAAAACTACAGGAGTCTGTCTTCTTTTCTGTTTATAATTAGTATTTGATGAAAAAAAAAAACCAAAAAAGTCTGCTTCTGTAATGAGTTTGATATTGTACATTACTAACATGGTAATCTTCAGTGAAATTTTCCCTTATTGGTTGTTCCAAGATATTTTGTTCATTGCACCTTAACAAGCCAGGTTATCTAGTTACCTGAGTTACCTGATAATAAAGTTGTCAGTGCACATGAGTGTTTAAGAAGCTTGCCTGCTTGCTTATTATAGAAATAAATCCCGGGTGACAAAGCACAAGCACAGTGACTATACCTAATGTCATCTTAGCTCACATTATTTTAAAAATACATTTCTGCTAGTTAAAAGGATTTGAAATTCATTGAAGATTTGTTTTGGGGTTTGGGGGAGGTTTTAAGTCCCCATTTTCCCCCCAAACTGATACTGAAGAGAAGTTAATGACAAACATTTTAACTGTTTATTCTACAACTTGTTGAGGAAACTATAGTAATTATTCTGCCATTAAGGTCTCCCCTCAGCCTCCTTTTCTCCACTCTAAACAACCACAGTTCCTTCAGTCACCCCTCATAACACTTGTTCTTTAGACCCTTCACCAACTTTGTTGCTCTTCTTTGGACATGTTCCAGCATCTCAATGTCTTTCTTGTAGTGAGGGGCCCAAAACTGGACACAATACTCAAGGTGTGGCCTCACCAGTGCTAAGTAGAGGTGGACAATCACTTCCTGAGTCCTACTTACCACACTGTTTCTGATACAGGCCAGGATGCTTTTGGTCTTCTTTGCCGCTTGGGCACACTGCTGGCTGATGTTCGGCCAACAGTTTACCAACACTCCCAGGTCTTTTTCTGCTGGGCAGCTCTCCAGCCATTCTTCCCCATGCCTGTAGCACTGCGTGGGGTTGTTGTGACCCAAGTGCAGAAGCCAGCACTTGGCCTTGTTGAACCTCATCTCATTGGCTCTGGCCCATTCATCCAGCCTGTCCAGATCCCTCTGCAGAGCTTTTCTACCCTCCAGCATATCAACACTCCCACTTAAGTTGGTGCTGTCTGGAAACTTACTGAGGTTGCACTCGATCCCCTTATCCAGGTCATTGATAAAGATACTAAAGAGAACCAGACCCAATGCTGAGCCATGGGGGGGGACTACTTGTGACCATCCGCCAACTGGATTTAAGTCCCTTCACCACTTGATTCTTAATTAATTTAACTTGATTTTTAAACAAGAAAAAACAATTAAATTACAATTTTTTTTTATGCAATGAATCAAGAAGTGGAAGATAGGATTAACAAGTCAAAATTAAAATGGAGATCTAAGTTAAAGGTATGATATAAAGATTTTACTATATTAAGAGAGAGGAAACAAAACTTTTAATTTTATTTAGTGGTAATTAAACAGATTTCAGCAGCACAAAAATCAGATGTTCTGCCAGAAGTTAGAACAGAGATCAAACTATATCGTTGTCAACCATTAAAGACATGTTTTTAATAGTTATTATCATGCATGTATCCAATATTGTATTTCTCACACCAAATCATTTATTGTCTACAGGCTATTTTGTGGTATGCAGAGAGTCTGACCAAAAAAGCATTCAGAGTGTGCTTTTTGGTATTCCAGTAGTCCTCAAAAAGAAAAACAATGGCAGAGTCCATCTTGCTTTATATCTGAATATAGTCTCATTCAGTTTCACAAGAGTTTTCAGAGAGAAATGATGCTCTACCTTCTGTGCTCCCTTATGAACATTATGCAATTTTGAGGAGTCCTAAGAAAAAGGAGGACAAAATTATTGGGAAATAGTAAGAGGCATGAGTTTTAGTAAGGATTAGGAGGAAAAAAAGAGAACTGTCGATTGTCAACTGAAAGTAAAGTTTCTAAAATTTTTTATATTTAAAAATGAAGAGGATTCCTAGGAATTGGCATCCATAAGGCAATACTAGCAAAATAAACATCAGGGATGTATGTGAGCCATGCATACAAAATAATAAATTTTACTTTGGAGAGAGGAAAACAATGAAGTATAGTATAAAAAATGCCCCATTTACCAATATAGTGTAACGATATAACTGTAATAGCTTGTAAATAATGAAAATATTAAAAAATATATTTTAGTGAGTAATTTTAAATATTGAAGAATGCAAATGATCTATAAACTTGTGGCAACAAAAACTGAGTCCATTAACAATTTAAAGAAAACAATTAGAGCTAACTGCATTTTTTCCAACACTGCCATATTCTGCTGCAAGCGCTGGCCCAGTATGCATTTATATAGATTGTTAGTTGAAAATTTTGACATGCTCAAGTTTGATAGATTAAATAATTTGTTTTTGAGACATTAGTAACTTATTTTAATGCAATAGTACTGTGTCAATTTTATTTCTACTTCAACTTTTTTTAAACTCCAAATAAAAGTCAAAACAATAGATCTAAAAGGAATTCTTTTTATTTAACAGATGTAAAAAATAAATTTACGTCAACATGAATTTCACTGTAGGTGGAGGTAAACGAGCGAAAAACCACAGTAGATTAAGAATATAATAACAAAGACTTGTCCATCACCATTTTTAGGGACCACACTCTTAACGAGTGTAACAATCAGTTTACTGGCTCAGTGGAAAGTCTTGTGGGAGCAGAGCAGACTAGAGTTCATTTTGAAGTGGATCATGGATGAAAGAATCTGGCACTCACAAGGTAAATCATAACTGGGCACCAAAAGAAAAACATTGGAGTCTTTGACTCTCCTGAAGGACTGTGTTGTGCCCAAATCTATGTCTGCCTCAAGGGAGACCTTGCTGTTCCAAGCCAGTACTAGGCCTGGACTTTACGGTGGCCCCATCTGTGGGTAGGGGGCTTTGTTTGAGGCACTCAGTTGTCCGGTGAAACACAGAATGGTTGATGCTGGAAGGGACTTCTGGAGGCCATGCAGTCCAAGCCCTCTGTTCAAACAGGTTTAACTAAAGCAAGTTGCCCATGTCCACAAAGAGATGAAGAAGGGAAGCAGCTATGACAGGAGGTTCCAGGCTGTGTAACTGCAGAGAATTAGAACAGGAGATTTGCAGAAAATGCTGAGTTTGCAGGTAGAGGCAACAAAACCCCACAACTCCAGGAGGAGGGTATAGCTCTTCTCAGGGGAGAAGAGGAATTCCAGCCATGGCAGCGGCTGGAAGCTTTGCCAATGGAGAAGAAAGGACTTAAGGGAGAAGGGGGAAAAGAGGAAATGTAATTGCACTCTTTTACTACAAGAAAGGAAGATTGTATAGAAAATGGAGTCAGCCTCTCCTCAGAAGAATAAAGTATAAAAACAAAAGGCAAAAGACTAGTTGCAACAAGGTAAATCCAAACTGCATATTAGGAAGCTGAATGCTTAGCTGCAATGACATCTGTCAAGTCTTGCAGTATAGGGTCTGGCGACTGGAAGATCCCACTTGTCGCCTGCAGGAGGCGTGGTGACCTGGTTCAGGAACAGCACGTTGGCCAACCCCAGGCCGCTTGGTCCATCAGCTCGCAGACACCAATGTGGTGGACGGCAAATGGCGTTTATTGATTGATAACAACATCACTTCCGTCTGCTTACATCCTGAGCTAAGTGCTAAAGGCTATTGGCTATAGGGAGAGGGGGGGCCTATCTTTCCGTACATCGCGAGATCTTCTGGTCGCCAGACCCTATACTGCAACAGTCAAGTTCCAGAGTAGAGAAATTGTGTAAGCTCCACCCCTGGAGGTCACTAAAACTTGGTTGGAGAGGTTGTGAACAGCCTTATTTGAGATTTCCAAGCTTTGAAAATGTGGGGGCTTTAGCTTCAACTCTTCAATCTTTTCTTTGTCTGGAAGCTTGTTTTTCATGCTAGGCTAGGTTCAAAGCTAGCAGTTATCTTCCTGTAGGAATGTGAATGAACTGGTGGCAATCTAGTCAATTGGTGAGATAAACTGAAATACTCCTTTAAGTGTCAGTGGTGGACTGTATGTTACAGATAATGTCTCTGCATCATCACACTGTAGATCTTCACATTCACAGTTGTCCTTTGGTAAAAGGTAAGAATTAGAGGATCCTAATTCCTGTCTATAGTAGGCTAAGTAATACTTGCATCACAAGAAATTTTGAATTTAAATCAAACTACAGAAAAAGAGTGATCACAAATTACTTCTTAGACGTAACCTCCAGGTCTCTTCTCTTTTTCTATCACAGTAATACTGTATCCCCTAACATTTCCTCACAACATAAGTGCTTGTGACCCTTTATTTCATCTGTGCTTCATTGTCTCCGGTGTAATTATATCCTTCCTAGTCTCTGCTCCAAACAATCCAGATAAGAGGCCAAGTTAATTTAAACTTGTCTTTAGTGTAATTTATGCTTTAACCTTGATCTTGACATTTAGTCTTCCTTCTCTCCCTTTTTTCCACCAACTGAATTCAAGCTGTGTCCATAAAACAAAACCTGATGAAGATACTCTTTGGTCATTACCTTAATTTCAGTTTTCCAGTCCTTTAATTAAGTGCTATGCAGTTGTGACTTTTATATGAACATGTTTCTTTTGAGGATTATTCATTTTACTAATGACTTGAAGATGACTGTATAGCAATTTATTAATAACTAATTATGAACATAAATAATTATGCCAAATTGATTTTTAAAAACAGTTTTGAATGTGGAGAAATTTACTAGATTGTCCAGAGATTATAAATGAATGGATAATATTTAGGATTGTTAATAAGTAAAAAACCCAACAACCTAAAACTTTAGGATTCTTCCATATGTAAAAGTGTCTGTCAATTTAATGTAAAATTTCCATATAAGATTAAGAATGCTCTGAGGACATGTATAGTTTGAAATGCACTTAAAAGTGAGTGAAAAAAAGATTTTTACAGAAAAAATATATTAAAAATCACTTAGTCTATCCAAAAGCTGTTTCTGTAGTTATTAACACCTTTGTTCTCATTACATATTGGCAGAATAGGTAGCAAACAGGACCTCATGTCCTGGCATTGTTATGGCAAATGACGTAATTTTCTCATGACAATGCTTCCATATTTAGAAAAAAAACTAAACCAGATCTCTTTAACCATCTGAAGACATGAGAAATTTAACTGCAGAATCAGGAGTATACATCTGAGCATTATTCTTTGGTTAGGTGCAGATTATGCTACCATGATGCAAAAGAAATGCATATCTGATCATTTTAAATGAGAAGTTTACTGGGTTGGCATTAACTTTCTTCATAGCAGCCCATATGGTGCTGTGTTTAGGTTTGTGATCAAAACAGTGTTGATGATAGAAAAGTTTTGACTTTTACTGAGCAGTGCTTATTCAACAACAAGGCCTTCTCTTTTTGCTACTCTGCCCAGTCAGTGAGCAGGCTAAGGGTGCACAACAGTTGGGAAGGGGCGCAGTTGGGACAACTGACCCAAACTAATCAAAAGGATATTCCTTATTCATATCATGCAGCTTCATGCTTAGCAACCAAACCGGGGGGAATTTTTCCAATTTTTGCTCAGAGGCTGGCTGGGTATCAGTCTGCTAGTGGTGAGTGATTACTTTTGCATCATTTGTTTGTTTGTTTGTTTCTTTATTTCCCTTCACTTGTAAGAACTGTTTTTATCTTGACCCATAAGTTTTCTCACTTTTGCCATTCTGATTCTCTTCCCTATCCTGCTGGAGTGATAGCAAGTTAACAACTAGATACGGGCTTGTCTGCCAACCAGAGAGAGTGAAGGGTATGTGGTAAACTAGCTACATAATTTTTTATGTAATATAATCTGTGGAAATGGACTTGGTTTAATTAAATTATAAAGCTGAAAAACCAAGGGTGGGATATAATAATTTATGAAAAATGTTATAAGATTCAGCTATAATAAAAAGTGAATATTGCTGACAAGCTTTGGACAAACCACTGCCCTTCAGTGCGAGAAATTTTTCCATAAGAAATAGTTTTGTTAGGTTTGGTTATAATTGTATAGGTACCACGCAGAATCACATTTTTTTTTCCAGGTGATCAGATTTTGGTACCTCTACTGATATTGCATAAAATAAATTTGGTTTGATTAGCCCAACCATTCGGATGTTGTTAAGAAACAGAGCATTGTGGTGGCGTTAAACTTGACTGACTTCTTTTGTAAACTGTTGAAACTGACAGTGTTTGGAGCTAGCAAGGGTATAAACATAACCTCCAATTAAATATATACATTTTCAGTTGCTCACAGGTTGTTTCTAATGATTGATCATAGTTTTATGGTCTTTAATGTAAACTTTAAGAGTTATAATAAATCCACTTATATTATCGTTTCCTTGGACTTATTTAAGATTACTTGTTTTTTGTTGATATTGGATCTTTGTCCTTTTAAGCTAGAAAATAGTGTCTGATACTGAGCTGAATTCCACTGAGATTAAAAATAATTTTTAACATCTACAGAGGCAACTGAATGTTACAATGTGATGAAAGAATTACTACTATGTGATGAAAGAATTACTACTAAGATTTGTTTTTATTGTTATTAGTTGACGCACCTTGAAGCCTGACAGCATTATGCTTATTTTATAACTTCTAGCTTTTTATTAGATGGATTTTCTTCGTAATGTTGAAGATGAATTTATGAAGATAGTTGACTTGGGATGATGCAAAGATCTCAAAAGGAATCATATTGAAATATAAGTAAATATATAATTAAATCTTCATTTGAAGAAAAGCTTGTAATGCATAAATGACCCCAAGGAGCCACATTTTTTAGGCAGTTGAGTGGAGCATTTTCTAGAAGATGAGTCGGTTTATTTTTAGGTTTTGATCTGCATATATCTCCTGTGCTATAGGGAAAAGTGCATATTTTGAGACGCAGCCATGTTTCCAATATATTTCTAAAATCAAAAGTTCTGAGGCAGGGGGAGTATCAAGCATACTTTATAGTGGGAAAACATAGATAAATTAATCATGTTATTTACTTAATATAAAATTAAATGTCATCTATCAAGTTCATTTATATCATGCTAGCCTGGCATGAATGAATCAGTTGCCTGTGCTGAGATTTATAACAGACGTGTTTGACTTGGAAAAACTTGCCTTCCATTCTAGCTCTGAGCTGTGGTGTAGAATGAAATGAGATAAATGAGTAATAGGCAAAAAAGCAAGGATAGGTGATATAGTCTATTTCAGACAAATATGAAAATAATGAAAATATAAGCCACCTGACATTAGAGTGCAGAAAGATTTGTTAGGGTTTTATTTTTTGTTACCACACAACACTTGGAGAATACAAGTATGTGAAAACAATTCAAAAGTTTTTAAAAAAAAAGTGGAAAAAAAAGAAAAGGAAAAAAAAAAAAAGAATAAAAAAAGTAAATCTCCTCTACCTGGAAGTCACAAATCAGGCTTCAATTTTTATGCAATGACAGATAAAAATGAAACTATATATGAATATTTTTTTATACAGAGCTTGGGATGATGAAAAATACTGTCTGTGTTGATTGCAGTGTAATAAAACCCTGCATAAATCTTGAAGAACAAAATATTAAACCAGACAAAATTAATATAGGGGTTTTTTTTTGGTTGTTTTGTAGGCTTTGACATCTAAGTGGGGAAAATATGGGACTATAATGAGACAGTTTTGATTAATGGAGTAAGCAGAATAAGAAACCAACAACAGTAAGAGAAATAAGTGTTTCTGGAATAATTCCTATGGCACTTGACAAAGACAGTGTACTCCAGGCAGAATTTTATGTGGTGGGTGTCTCACATTGTGTATATAGCTTTAACTCTGTTGAAAATTGATTTTGCAATTGTTAAGCAGCTTATACATTTGTATATCATTATAGGTAACTACTAAGTAATAGACAAGCCCCCTTATTATGCAAAAAGGAAAGTTTCTAACCACAGAGTAAGACATCCTTAATTTGCAGCTAACTAAAAAGCAAGTTTGGAGTGAAAAATGGAAAACTGTAAGAAAAGACAGAATCATTGACCATGTGCAACTTCATTTAAATCTAGTAAGGAATGCAAGGGCTCACTGAGCTCATGTTAAAACAGTCCTGGGTTCTTATTTATCTGAAGATCAGTGAACAGTGACAGAGAAGCTTCAAAAGTCTTATCAGGTCCATAAACTTTTAAAAATTTACTCCCATTTTAAGATCTCTGGCAGTTTAAATGTTTGTATGAATGGTATTTAACCTCCTTGTTTTCCAGATGACAAGTCTTTGGAAATTTGGAATATTTTGTTCTAATTTTTCCAAGAATCCAGAAATAGATCCCAAAAAGGTACCTAAGAGAGCTTTAAAAGAAATGTTGGAAAATTTGAAAAACCTTGAATTTTTTCTTAAAAGTAATTGAGAATTTAATACTGAATATTGAATTTCTGGGGGCTAGTGGGCAATCCTTATCTGCCAGAAGTTTTGATTTGATCAGTCTCTGGTGTGAGATTCTCTACAGTTATCATTACAGAGTCTTGGTTATATTGCTTAAAGAAGGATTACAGAACCAAGAAATTAAAAAGTTGCAATAAAAAGCCATGTGAAAGGGATAATGAGCACAGCATTATAATCCTTCTAAATCATGTAAGTATATACAAGTCTATCTACATTTACTGTGGTTCCAAAAGAAGGAAAAAAATTAAAATGTCAACTGAAGTTTAAATTAAATTTCTATATTTTTATATTTTGTTTTTTCCATTTTTTGAAAACTGTAAATTACTATACTCAGGGTAACTGGTCCCACATTTCCCTCTCATATGTATCTTCCACATAGTAAGAGGGAGAGGAGAAACTTTCAAAAGTACAAATTTGTGAGTATAAAATTAGAGGAATTATATTCTCAAAAACAGTTTCAAATTTTAAATGGGATATTTTAAAGTAGAAAATTTATTCAAAATCAATCAATATAAAAGGGATTTTAGTTATCTTGCTGTACACCGCAACTCAATCACTATTGCACATGACATTTCAATGATGCAATTATTCTCAACAAGAGGAAGTCAGGCAAAAACACCAGGAGACCTGCATGGATGAACAAGAAGCTTTTGGACAAATTCAAACACAAGCTTACAGAAGGTGGAAGCAAGGACAGGTAGGCTTGAGGGGAATACAGACAGAAATTGTCTGAGCTGCCAGGGATCAGGTTAGGAAAGCTGAAGCTGCCATAGAATCAAATCTGGCCAGGGACTTTAAAGGTGTATGTAGAAAGGCTTCTACAGGTATGTCAGTGATAAAAGGAAGACCAGGGAAAATGTGGGTCCCCTCTGGGAGGAAATGTGAGACCTGGTCACCCAGGATATGGAGAAGGCAGAGGTACTCCATGTCTTTTTTTGACTCAGACTTCACCAGCATGGTCTGTAGCCACACCACCCAAGTCGTGGCAAGCAAAGGCAGGGACTCGGAGAATGAAGAACTGCTGCCCACTGTAGGGAAAGGTCAGGTTTGAAATCATCTAAAGAACCTGACAGTGTACAAATCCATGGGACCCAATGAAATTGTGTCCACATGTCCTGAGGGAACTCATGGATGAAGTTCCCAAGCCATCATCCATCATAGCTGAGAAGTCATGGTAGTCCAGTGAAGTTCCCAGTGCCTGGAAAAGGGAAACAACACCTGTTTTTAAAAAAGGAAGACCTGGGGAACTACAGGCTGGTCAGTCTCACCTCTGTGCCTGGCAAAATCTTGGACTAGATCCTCCTGGAAGATCTGCTAAGGTAAATGGAAAAGAGGGAGGTGATTGGTGACAACCAATGTGGCTTTACTAAGGGCAAAGCATGCCTGACAAATCTGATGGACTTCTATGGTGGCAGTATAGCAGTGGTGGATAGGAGAGGAGTAACTGACATCACCTACCAACTGACATCACCTACCTGGACTTGTGCAAAGTATTTGACACTGTCTCACATAATATTCTTGTCTCTAAATTGAAGAGACATGGATTTGATGGATGGATCACTCATTGACTAAGGAATTGACTGGATGGTCACACACAAGCAGTTGAAGTCCCAAGTAGAGACCTTGTGGGTCAGTACTAGGACCAGTGCTGTTTAGCATCTTTGTTGGTGACATGGAAAATGGGATGGAGTGCATCCTCAGCAAGTTTAGTCATAACACCAAACTGTGTGGAGTGGTCAACATCCTAGAGGGGAAAGGATGCCATCCAAAGGGACCTGGACAGGCTTGAGAGATGCGCCTGTGCAAAACTCATGAAGTTCAACCAGGCCAAGTATGAAGTTCTGCACATGGGTCAGAGCAATTCCAAGAACAAATACAGGCTGGTCTGAGAACAGATTGAGATCACCCCTCAGAAGAAGAACTTGGGGATGTTGGTGGATAAGAAGCTCGATACAAACCAGCAATGTGCACTTGCAGCCCAGAAAGCCAACTGTTTTCTGGGCTGCATCCAAAGAAGTGTGGCCAGCAGATCCTGGCACCTGTTACTACCTACCCCTCTCCTCTGGCCCAGTGACACCCCACCAGAAATACTGTGTCCAGCTCTGGAGTCCACAACATAAGAAGGACATGGACCTGTTGGAACAGGTCCAGAGGAGGACCATGAAGAGGATCAGAGGGCTGGAGCAACTCTCCTATGAAGACAGGCTGAGATAGTTGGGATTGTTCAGCCTAGGGAGAAGGCAGCCCCAGGGAGACCTTATAGCAGCTGTCCAGTACCTAAAATTGGCTTAGAGGAAAGATGGGGAGGCACTCAATGAGTGAAGTGATGGGATGTGGGGCAATGTTTTTAAAGCGAAGGAGGATAGATTTAGATTAGATATTAGGAAGAAATTAATTACTCTGGGGGTGGTGGGACACTGGAACAGGTTGCCCACATAAGTTGTGGGTGCCCCATCCCTAGAATTGTTCAAAGCCAGGTTGGATGTGGCTCTTAGTAACCTGGTATAGTGGGACATGTCTCTGGCCATGGCGGAGGGGTTGGAACTAGATGACCTTTAAAGTTCCTTCCAACCCAAACTATCCTAGGATTCTATGATTCTACAATTGAAATAATTAATTAATCAATCCCTTCTTTATTGATTCATAAACCATTGAAAGCCTGATGAAGAATTTCCTTTTGCTTTAAACAGATTATTTCCAATTCCAAATGAAGCAAGTCAAACAAAAAGATACTGAGTCATCTAATGTTTACAAAAAGAAGATAAGGACAATAAAATAGAAAAGTTTAGTAAGGAGAAGAATATTGCTTTTGTCAAAAGGAGGGGTAGTTATTAGGAAGGGAATAAGTAAAAATTAAGCAAGAAAGAGGCAAAACTTATGGATGATAAATGGAAAGGATACTTAAATTCAAGAAATAAAACCTATGAAGATTTCTACTAATCCTTGTAGTTTCAGAAAGTAAAACACACAATCGCTCCTCCTCTTGCAGTCATTGATAGAACATGCAGATTTGCTCTTTGCATAAATGTAGAGCTCCTGTTACACAAAGACTTTTATTCTTATAAGACATTTCAGAGATATGCCAAACTTTGTAAAAATCTGGCCGCTTTGGGATGTACCACAAGGGGGCTGAGCATGTCAGATTTAGAAGCTGCTCCTGTAAATTAAAGTTCCCTATTGCAAGACAGATACAGGCAGTAGGTGCTGCAACAACCAGTCTTAGCAGACATTACATTGGTGGCAGCACAGAGCAGGAGTGGTGAAGATGACGATGGGGAAATATAAAGTATCAAGATGAAGGGATTTGTAATCAGAATGGAGGATTAAGTATCAAGATGAAGGGATTTGTAATCAGAATGGAGGATTAAATTTAAAAAAAAAAAGGCAAACAAACAAACAAACAAACATACCTCTTAATGATCAATGTGCTTGTGATGAGACCTGAGTGTGTAGCTCAGTCAGGGCTAACCCATGACTAAGAGACACAGTCACAAGTGTCTACCAGGTTTCTCCATGTTGATTAAATATCACACCCTTTTCCTATAGAAGGTAATAAAGATAAAAGGGAAATCATGAGCTATGAGAGAATAAATTTGCAAGAAGAAAAATTTGGAATCTGGACAAATGTATTTTATTCCTTGCTGTTTTCTTCTTTGAGAGTGATTGATTATCCAGTGAAGAACAATATTTTACCAGAGAGCTTGCCACTCCAGTTTCCGTGTTTTAGAATGTATTTGCTTGTTTTCTTTGCATTCTGATGTCCTTATAAAAGTGAGCCTGGTGCTTCAGAAATTTCTCTGATTGCTGAAAATAGCTCAGTAAAAGCATTATATTCAAGAGTGCATCTGGCTGTCACCTATCTAGCCTAGCTGACTGTTGGGTATACTGCTTCCTCACCCTCTCTATCCACTTTCTGAAATATTTAATAATTTCAACTATGGATGTTTTCATTTGACCTGTCAATGTATGAGCAACAATATTTTAAAGTAACCATGAGGAAAGTTCAATGACTTCAAACTTTTACTTATGTAGAATAACTTAGTGCAATTTTTAGACAATTTCAAGAATGATTTAGCAGAAAATATATTTTCTCTCACAGCTTCAAAGTCTAATGTTCTTTGTGGTGACTGACCACTTAAGATGGTGTGCTTCAAATAAAAAAAAAAAACCAAAACAAAACATAAATTTTGGTATCTTCAGAGTTTTTTGTCCTATTTTTCGAGGTATCTAAAAATCTCAAATAAATTGTGATATTTGCTTATTATTATTGTTTTAACTACATTAGATAAAAAATCCACAAAGTTTCGGGACAGATGAAATTGCAGTCCTCTACAATTATTTTTCTCATAAGAACAACCAAAATGAAAAAAAGTATGTTCTGTAGTGGTATATCATGGTGGAATTTAAAGTTTTCACAGACAGAGAAAAATTGAGCAGAAGTAACTCAGACATCAGTATACCTCATATCAAAAGAGTAGAATATAATTGCTTGGATTGTTCAGTTGGTAGCTAACTACTACTCTGGGTCAAAAGTAAAAATTTTATGTGGCCTTGTTGAAAGATCTGGTCTGTAAGCTTTATTTGCAAAAGGATTTTGTAAAAAAATACAACTCAAACCAAAAATAGAAAAGGAACAGGGATTTGGACATAGAAATCCATCAAGACCTGATCCAAGACCATTTAAAATCAATTTATGATGGTTTAGGTGTTTTTTTGGATTAGTCCTCTGGGATGATACAGTTAGTTATAGTGAGATACTTGAGATGTACTATGCAACAGGTTGGAAAAGAATATACCTGAAAACAGAACCCATACATCATTTTCTACACTTTATAACTTTTATTGGCTTTCAATTTAGGCAAGAGTCTTGAAAGCAGTATTATGAAGGCTTTTATACTTGTCCAGGGACTGTAGGATGATGTCAGGGTGGAACTGTATTTTCTAAACAGGTGAGCAAAATGAAAGCCATTGAAAAGGAATCATAGAATCACAGAATGGTTAAAGTTGGAAGGGACCCTAAAGATCATTGAGTTCCACCCCTCTGACATGGGCAGGGACACTTCCCACTAGACCAAGCTGCTCAAAGCCCCATTTAGCCTCATCTTGAACACTTCCATGGATGGAACATCTACAACTTCTCTGGATAACCTTCTGGGTACCTGCTATTTCAAAATACTTAATCATCTGAAGTAACATAAAGAACAAATTCTGTTTCTGTGTTTGTACATGCAAATTAATCACAGAATCACAGATATGGGGTTGGAAGGACCTCTGGAGACAATCTAGCCCAACCCCCCTGCCAAAGAAGGTTCTCCTAGAGAAGGTTACACAGGAACTTGTCCAGATGGGTTTTGAATGTCTCCAGAGATGGAGACTCCACCACCTCTCTGGGAAGCCTGTTCCAGTGCTCTGCCACCCTCAAAGTAAAGAAGTTCCTCCTCATGTTCAGGTGGAACATATGTTTAAGTTTATGCTCATTTTCTCTTGTCCTCTCACTGAGCACCACTGAAAATAGACTGGACACTTTCACTTGACACCCTCCCTTTAAGTATTTATAGACATTGATCAGATCCCCCCTTAGCCTTCTCTTGTCCAGACTAAAAAGACCCAAGTCCCTCAACCTTTCCTCATAAGAGAGATGCTCCAGGCCCCTAGTCATCTTGGTGGTCCTCTGCTGTACCATCTCCAGCAGTTCCCTTGTCCTTCTTGAACTGGGGAGCCCAGAACTGGACACAGTACTCCAGATGGGGCCTCACCAGGGCAGAGTAGAGGGGCAGGATAACCTCCCTTGGCATGCTGCTCACACTCTTCTTGATGCACCCCAGGATGCCATTGGCCTTCTTGGCCACAAGGACACATTGCTGGCTTACAGTCATTCTGTTGTCTACCAGGACTCTCAGGTCTTTTTCATCAGAGCTGCTCTCCATCAGGTCAGCCCACAAGCGGTACTGGTGCAGGGGCTTATTCCTCCCCAGGTGCAGCACCCTCCACTTGCCCTTGTTGAATTTCATCAGGTTCCTCTCTGCCCAATTATCCAGCCAGTCCAGGGCTCGCTGGATGATGGCACAGCCTTCTGGTGTGTCAGCCACCCCTCACAGTTTTGTGTCATTAGCAAACTTGTCGAGGAGACATTTCGCCCCTTCATCCAGGTCATTGAAATTAATCCAATGTCATCTGTATCCAAAGAGCAAACTTGACCCCAAATATTGTATATTTGACTGCCTTAGAGCCTATTTCTTCAGAGAAGATCTAATAACTGATTGTTTTACACAGACAGAAATTTATAGGTATATGAACCTTCTTAGAAGGTCCTAAGTCCAACCTGACATCTGTTTCCACAAAGTAGGTCACTATTTGCGGAGAAAGGCACTAAGCAGACTTTATTCTTAGAAAAATATTGCTATTTGAGTGCAGTAAAGTCTTTAAAAATCAGTAAACTGCAGAAACATATGCAATCTTTGGCCACCAGAGCTACCTTTATGTCCCCAGAAGCCCTCTACAACAATTTCTATTGAACACAGTGACACTTCAGATTAATTGCCGGATTGTCCCTTGTTGAACTTAGCCAACAAGCCACTCATGACTCAAGCAGATGTTTCTGCACTTTAGGAAAACTACAGCACATTTATATTCCCCTTGCTCCCCCCACCTCCATCAGCTGTGACAAAGGCTTTTACTGGGGACAACACAGGCATTTTACTCAAGAAAAACAAGATGCTGGCCCATCAGCAGTGCCGCAGGGGAATCTAGGGGATGGCATATTCTGAAAAATATGGGTTAGCTCCATCAGTATAACTATACTGATAGTTACTGTATTACAGGGCAAAAGGTGGATAGCATGTTCCTTGAATACTACTTTGGAAAAATGTATAAATATGAACTCATTTTGCTAAAGATGGTCATAGAGATAGAGAGGGTAAAAGGTAACTATTTGAGGCAAATTGATTTTCTGTGCCCTGAATGGAGCTAAGCGGAATCAGGGTGAACAATGTCAGGTTTTAACACAGCAGCAAGACAAAATATTGCACAGGCCTAACAGTGCAGCACATCTCCTGGATTCTCCTGTGGCCCTCAGGTGCCTTGAGGAAGCCTCCCATGGCGGGGAGATCAGATAACTTTCCGGCAGATGCTGCAGCGCATAGTACCATACCCCCAGCTGGAGACTCAGCATTGCTAGGAACAGCGGCTTGTGCCTGCAGCTGGATCTGTATGCACAACCTCTGCTGTCCCTTTGATCTCTGCTTCTGAGCATTAGCACTCTCCTAACTCCCACACACATACTTTTGTGGTGTCCTTTCATCCTTCAGTTCCTGATTTTCTTAGAGAGACAGAGAAAATATGACTGATAGTCTGCTTTTGCTACATTTCAGTTGCTATTTCAAAATACTTAATCATCCGAATAAAATTGGATTAACAAGAACTGTGGAGTTCCATGCAATTATGCATAGGCTGATCAGAATTGCATGGGAATGGTACATTTCTTTCTGAATGTGCCATTTTTTCAGTGATACTCCATTTCCATTTCCACATAATTTTTCTTCTTCCCCCATTCCCTGCAACCACCAATTTTGCAGGAAGATGTGGAAGGGTCTTTTATTTGAGAAACATTTTGTCCATCTGCAGGATTTGGGCGGAGGGGAGAGAGGCTGCATAGTTTTAATTAATTTCCTTTATTGTGAAATATGTGGTGTGAATTTGTCTTTCTGAAATTCTTTTAACTTTTTTGCTAATAGTGGGACAACTTTTTAGTCCCACTCCAGCTTTCATCTGATTCTTTGTCCACTTTCAAAACCCATTTTAGAAACTATAAAACTTTCTAAATTCCTTGTCTTATTCCTCTCTTCTCTACAACACAAGAGTCAAGGCTCTGGTTTTTCGGCTGGGTGTCTTTGGCATCTATGCTGCCTATGGATCAATATCTTATGGCCATTGTGATCACTAGAGAAATATGCACTTATTTCCTCTCCATCTTGTCTGGAATAACAGACATGACATGAGGATGCAGACACTGGTACCACCTCCACTTTTCTGCCTAGAGGACAGACTGCTTTGGGGAAAGGCATAAATGAACTCCCTCACTGAAGCTTGCAATGTATTCAGAAACTCTGAGAGGGGAATCTAGTCTTTTTTACAATAACCATGATCAGGAAAGGCTTAAGTGTCTTGAGAAATACTGGATTCTTTTGAAATTTCAACTTTCAAATTTTAACTTTTTTTGTGTGTGTCAGAATTTGTGTTATGCTTCAAATTTGTGGGGTGGGGGTTTTGTTTTGGTTTTTGTTTGTTTGTTTTTTAAAAGACAGACACATTCTTTGTCAAACTCAGTTCCACAGTGTAAAGAAACAGGTTTATCAAAGGAACTGTTATGGTGATCTAAAATTTATTTGTTTATTTATTTGTAATTAAACAACCTGTTTAGTTCAACCTCAGAGAAAAACCTGGGCTACTCAGGATATAATCTTCCCAGAAACTGAAAACATGTATAATCAGGCAAAGACAGGCATCTGACACACACAATAACAGTATGAATGTTAAACAATGTCAGTCATAGCCTATTGAAAATAGGATCTTATAATAAGAGAATCATACAACTTTAATCAAAGAGAATTGAACTATTCTTTTTAAAGATTTATTAATTTGTTTCTTTAAACATTAAAAGTAGAAGTTTTGAATACAATAATATATCTTAAGAGAAAAAAATACTGGTTTTTTCCAAAAGAGATTATTCAACTGAAACAGTCTTTCATATGTTCTTTGAGAGTTCTACTGCAGCCATTGACAGTGATATGACCCTTTACTAACTTTTTTATGCAATTTTTGAAAGCTAAATCTTTCATTTATTTCAAGAAGATACATATACAACAGAAGAAATATATTAATATTAATTATTTATCCTATAAAATACTTCTAGGTATAACAGATATCGATATGAGTATCTTCTTTTTATTGTCAGTTAAAAAAATTGAATTTGAAACTTCATATTTCAAAGTAATTTCCTGTGTCTAGGAAAAATAATGTCTGTACATCTCTTGGGGAATGGAAGCAATCTGTCTCTTATTTCACCCTTGCAACCTCTGAACATGTACCTATAAGACTAAAAATATGTTATATCTCCAGAACTTTGTATGCAAGGATCATTGATAATGAATTCCTCTAAATTACATGGGAAGTATCACAATTACAGTGCCTTTGTAGGCACTTATGTTTCTTTATAGAGCATTATCTAGGGGATTTTAAGAATAATTTTGGTTTTGTTGTTAAAGTTAATATTTCTCAACATTAGCAGCAACAAGCCTGTTTACACACCGTAGCTTTCACTAGGGGTTTTCAGTCACAGACAATGCCTTTTCACTTTCTTATTACACTCCATGGTACTGCCCTGTCTGAATCACTGTCACCCACTAGATATAGCCAAAATGTCAGTAACTGTGATGAAGAGAAGGAAAAAGAAATAACTTGCCATACAAAGCTTTATGCAGTGATGTCTTATAAAGCCAGTGCTGTCAGTCAGTGCCCATCAGTATTGCTAGTGCAAAGCACAGGGCTTACTATTGATTTAATTAACTGGAGTTGAGATAAAGTTCAGTTACGCAGTGCAGTAACTCGCAAGGTATTCACAGGATTTCAAAGAATGTGCTGTGAGAAAGCGAAAATACAGGACTGAATGGATGGATCACTGCCCTGGAATCAGTGACTGACAGACTAACAGACAAGACCACATGTGTATTAAACATGGATGCAAAATATGTTGTGTTACTGGTATGGGAGATGCAGTAGTTTTAAAACATGCACAGGAGAGTAAGTTCTACTTTTTCTTTCCATTATTAGGTGTCAACACAGATCAAAAAACCTAATCAGATCAGTATTTGCTGTGTGGTTCTCAGACAAATAATACTTTTAAATAGACTTTAAAAGAATATGATGCTCATTTTAAGAAGATCATAACATAATGTCACCAATGTCACTAGGCTTTTTAGGGGGGGTGACTTTATGAATTTGATTTAATCCTTTGTTCCCTTGCAAGGTTTTATACAATTGATTTGCTCTAGGAAAACAAATGCCTGTGATAAGGATAAAAATAAGTTTACTTTTAAGTTCAAGCAATTATCAAGCTCTCCCTCCCAGCTTCAGCATGTACCAGGTTTTTTATTTTTGTATATGTATATCTATATATGTGGTTGTGTGTCTGCACTGTATACATATCACTGAAATAACAAGTGTTGCACAAAACTAACTTCTTTTAACTAATATTTTGCTTCAGAAATCTCTTCTTTATTAGCAGATTTATTGAGATAAGTGGCTCTTAAATCTTGAAATATGTGGCTCTTGTGAGCTAATATAGTAATCAGAAATATTTCTGTGAACTTAATTATCTCATTTTATACCTGAGCTTCTTTAAGAAGTCTTGGTGAATTAGTCTTGGACATCAGTGTTTCAAAGTTCTTCTTGACAGGGAAAAAGCTGCTGACTTTTCCTGCTGGGGGCTGGTTGCAGAGTATTCCTTAGTTGGATCTTTCTTTGTCCACTGTATAGTTGGCAGTACCTCAGGTCCGCCACTATGTCCAACAATAATGCCAGCCTGCTCTCATCTCCTTATCTGATACAACTATTTTAATCTGCAATGGAGGGCATTACCCAGTCTTTGTTTTCCATATATAATTGTAGGGGGTTTGGTGGACCATAGAAAGGACAAAAGGAAGTTTTCTATAGACGTAGACATAGATACAGACATAGACATGTGTATAGCTGTAGATAAGAAAGTATATATACACACATATGCATATGTGTATTTCTATGTGGATTTATAAATCAATATATATTCCTATGTATATTTTTATGTATATATAAAATAAAGTCTAGATCTTTTCTATAAAAACAATACAATATACCAGACAATGTAAGAATTAGTTAAGAAATTAATTTTGAAAATAGGTCAACTTGAGTAAACCAACATGAGTAAACACTCTGGAATTATAAAAATTCTGTTGTCCTTCAAGATCACATTTTTTCCCTCAAGACTTCTTTTTTTCCCTCAAAAATTTTAGGAATCTTTAAGCTGAAGAAAATCCCCGTGTTTTGTTCTTTAATCTTGATAAAGAATGGTTCTTTTTTTTTTTTTTTTTTTTTCCCCAGCAGGCAGCTGAGTATGTAATTATTTAGATTCTAACAGAGTTTTATTCATGTATAATAAGACCTATACAGTTGTTGTTCACAGTTTTATCCATGTTGCATAAATGACATGATGGACTCTGCATAAACTGTGTTTAAGTGTCAAAGACTTCACTAAAACATTCCAAATCCAGAAGGCCCTGGTACCTGGAAAACATCCATGGAACAGCATGGGAAACAAAACTGTTTTGGTAGGGACAAGAGCTAGATACCTTGATGAGAAAGAATAAAAAGATGGGGACAAGCTTTTGGGGATGTAACAGAATTCCCTTCTGAAGCTCATACAGAAGTGTAGTTTCTTTCCTATAGGGTTTGCCGATTTCTTTTGCATTTCTTGTAGTGAAAAGCTCTTAAATATTTCAGAAGCATGAAAACAAGAAATTTCACAGATAAAGCAATCAAGTAATTTCCTTAGCATGGAGTGAGGGCTGAATATGAGTAACAACTTTCAGAAGAATGTCTTTAAAAGCCACAGAGGAGGAAATGAGATTTTTATACGAGTGAGGTAACAAAATGAGGATGACCTTTAAAAACAATAAGAGTTAAACCCTGTATGGCTTAACAGTGATCATTCGAATGACCTTGATTATGACCCTGGGCCATACAGAGGTGGTCCAGATGCACCCTAAGCTGGTAGTTACTTAAAGCTACAAGAGTAGAAGGAACACGAGCTCTTTTTCTTACATTCTTTCCTCAAGCGACTGCAACCGGTCACTGCTGGAGACAAGACACTGCACTAAAGGGACATATTTTCTTACCTGTAAGGATATTCTTATCTTATGACACCATGCATCCTTCCATTTTTCAGACCTACCTTTTAAAGTAGAATATCTTTGAATTAATAAATATGGAAATATGGTTCTGTTTGGGAAGACTTGCTAATTAACAAAAAAAAAAAAAAAATTAGGAAAACAATGCTAAGCAAGATTTTACTTTCATCACTTTCCTGTGCAGTATAGCAATAGCAGCCTAAAAACCTTTTATTTTATGCATATTTAGGATTTTTTTCAATTTTTAATTTTATACTTTCCCTCTAAACTACTATGTGCTCTTACCTTTTGTAGTTCATGGTTAAGGATGTGTTTGCCTTCACAACATAATAGCTGTATAAATTTTTCATGATTCACTGTGTGTTTGAGACCACTTATGCAGAGTGACCAGTGTAAAAGCAGTTGGAATTGCTTTGGTTTGCAATATTCCTTGGCTTTTTACAGGTACTGGCTCTATTGCTTGTTGCTGTTATTTTCAGTGGCAGCAAAAGATATTAGTAAATGCCCAATTTATTGGTCTAGCTTGCATTCATTATAAACTTTCCGCACTTTTAGCAGAGCAATACTTAGAGCATAATAAATGCTCATAATTTATTTATTTTAAATTGCTTAGCAAATTTATTTTTCTTTTTGGTCAGCTTTTCATCTTCTTTGTTCTGCATCCGTTATCAAATAATACTTGTAATAAGAACCACTCATCTTTGTAGAAAGCCAAGATTCTTCAGATATTCAGTAAGAACACAGTAAAATAAAATAATAAAACAACCCCTCTCCCTTCTTTCATTTTTACAAATTTCTGACAATGCATTTTTGATTATGCTTTTTATAGCATATTTTGATGTGACACTGACGTATAGCTTTTTTCCATTCTTCTGTTTTTTGTTTGCTTCCCATTTTCACACATTTATGAATAAAAGAGTCTTGTGTTTTGTCAGTATACGTTGAAAATAGAAGAGAAATAAAAAATAGTAAAGCAAGTATTGAAATTATTAAATGGTTCAAAACAAACCAATAAGGGTTCTGAGATAATTGCCACACTACAGAAGAACTAGAAAGTTTTTAGTTGGGTAACAAATGGCTGGAGAATAAAATGTACATCATGTATTAATGCATCCAGAGATTGAAAGGTAGAAATAAAATTGGTTAAAAATATGAAGAGAATAGAGAAGTATGTAAGTAGGAAATAGTCAAAGCACTAAAAAAATAGAGTGTACACAGGAAAGATGTAAATATGGGAAAAGATGCAAATAAGGTGGAAATACACAAAAGGAAGTAATGATATCAAATACTTGATTTAAAATAAGTAAATGAAGAAGTGAGAAAAATGGTATACATGCAAGCAGAGATGAAGGAAGCAGAAGATAATCAAATAGAAAACATCCAGTTGCAAATAAAAGAAAAAAAGAGACATTATAATATGATCATAAATAAAAGCAGAAAACAATTAAAACAAAGGAAAAACACAGTATCATTTGAATAGTATGGAAAACATAGAAATTACAAATAAAGCAGCAAGTATGTGGTTTATGCTGACTTTTATTTAATGTAAGATTCTTGTTACACTTTTATTAGGTAGATTAGGTTGTGTGAACTTTTCTTGTTGCTTCATTGTCTTCTTTGTGCTTTTTTTGAACTTTTTTATACATCTTCTTAAGATATATTATTGTATGGTTGCATTCACTATTACTCAATGCAGGTCAAATTTAATCTTATATTATTTCTGTATTAATCCCAAGTAAGAACAGCCACATTATAGAATAATTTTACATACCCTTAGCATGTGGCTTTTCCATCCAAATAAAATGTACATTACTCTACAAAGAATGCTTATAGAATCATAGTATTGTTAGAGTTGGAAGGGACCTTAAAGATCATTGACTTCCAACCCCCCTGCCATGGAGAGGGACACCTCCCACTAGACCAGGTTGCTCAAAGCCCCATCTTCATACATCCATACCACTTCTATCAATATTAATCGAATGATTTATAATAGTTTCTGATCTGCCATTTAGCCATTTCTAAGGTGCAACACATTAATTAAAATATATTTTCAGTGGACTGAGGGTTATCCTATAAGCAGCATATTTAATTTAATAACATCCTTTAATTTAATAACATACATTATATAATAGTATTACACAGTAACATATTACCTCAAAATATAATGTAATTACTCTCTGTAATAGTACCTTTTATATTCTGTGCAGTTCTGATCCCTCCTCAACAAGAGGGTAGCATGAGAATGAGAAAAGGTTCAGAGACGTGTGTGAAGAATAACCAGGTGAATGGAATGTCTTCTGTAAACTAAACTTCAAAGTTACAACTCCTCATTCTGGAAAATGGGCATATGAAGAGACTATGATGAACATCTACAAAATAATTTGTGGCATGGAAAGGTGGAAAGGAATAAGGTGTTTACTGCAGTAAAACCAGGGACTATCTGTTGAAATCAGCTACAATTTTTTTTTTATTTTTTTAAAGATATCTTTATTTTAATAGTGTTAGGATAAGCAGAAGAAGCTAAAGAAAATTGTGGATGTGATGAAATGCTGAAATGGAAACAAGTGCAAACTGGACAAATTCATAAAAGAGAAGCCCTCTGAGGTTACTGATTGCACATAAGCTTCCTCTTTCACGTGCAATCTGTCATGATAAATTGTTGAATGTTAAGGGAATATTCAATGGAATTATCATGTATTTGACTTATCCTTCTTGTTTTCTATAGTCATCTACTTTGATCTGGTTCTGGGGAAAAACAAACAAACAAACATACAAACCCTGAACTTTTTAAAATTCACCGTGTAATGCCTTTTATGTTCTTGTTGTTGCTGGGTTTGGCTTAGATTCCCACTCCCAGATTTATCACTTCAGCAATAACTCAGTGTTCCCTCATCCTATAGAGTTTGCAACACAATCAGCTTCATCAGGCTGATCTCTACTGCATCCCATATTTTCTTTCCCTCTATCAATGTTTTGACTTCTGGCAGTATGTTCTGTAGCAGCATCAGTGTTATATATGTTATATATGTCTACGTAGTGCAATATCTCAGCTTGCTAAGGGACTCATTTTTGTCACAGAAAGCACTTCAAATGTCTGTCACTAAACAAATAAATGAATAATGTCTGTTTTAATTTTTAGACAAGTATTTCGCCCTTTGAATTGGACTATTAAAGGACCAACTCTCTAATACATCCTAAGAATTTTTACTTTGATCTTTTCACTGGAACATATGTCTTTCTACATAAAAGCTCAATGTGGACAAAAAACATTTCTGAAGGAAAAAGCCTTTTTGAAAATAAATCAGTCTGCTCAGTTCTTACGGTAGAGTCAGATGTAGTGTAGTGTTGTTGGCTGTATTCTGGCAACAAAGGAGCTGTAAGTAGCACGAGACAGAATGAAAACCCCTCAGACTAAGAGCCTATGCTTCAGCTCATGATAGACCATGTTTCAAAACAGGAGAGGGAGAAAGCTAAATATCACTTTAAAAAATTCCAGCGTACTTGGTTTACTGTTATTGACTGGGTGTTTCACAAGACAAATATATATATATGTATATATATGTGCTCATCCTGTATACTTTTAGAGCATTCTTAATTGTTTAGTCACAATCCACGGGACTAGTTTTATTTTAAGGTGTTTGTGTCTTCTATACTGTGTATTCAATATTATTAGTACAAGTCTAAAGCATATGTTTATATAGGCATAATTTTTCAAATTTATGACTTCAGTCATTTGTGTGCTGTTAGGAACCACACCACGTGCACACATACCTACAAACAAATGTAGAAAGTATTTTACATTGAGATCATATTAATTTTCCTATTGCCATGACTCTGATAGGATTAAAGTTATTTTGCTCAAATTTTAAATAAGAAAAATACAACCTTATTTTGGAAAAGAACCAGAACAGAAAAAATACAAAGATATACTTAGGAAACTGTGAATATGTATGGATTTTAAAGCTGATACACAATATTAATTCGGTTTTAAATATAGTCATTACTGCTGGCAGGCAAACATTTCATGCACACATATGTGTTCGTTATACATACTACAGTTCTTCCCAGCACTCCTCTTGAAGTCCACAAAATCTCTCATTGCTCGTTTAGCTAGAAGGTAAATCAAACTAAATATAAATATTTTCTGAGATAAATATTAAATAAGGGATACGCCAATGATGTTTTTCAGAAGAGTTTGAAAATATATGTTCAGGATACAGATTACTAAATCAAAAAGAAAGCCCAATTTTCAAACATTCTCACAATTTCCACATAGCCATATAGCATAGAAATTCTTTTACACCTAACTTTGCTTGTCTGCAGTGTAAACATTTACATCTGAGCTAACCACACTAGACACCCTGTACAAAGCATTTCTGGGGTAAAATTCATAGCATCTTGAAGTAATCAAACACAGCTCAACAGTGCTCTTAGAGGTGTCCTTCTGTTTCCACTGTGCATGAAAAGAGTCTGCTTCAATTAGCTCAGCTGTAGCTATCTGCATTACCAACATTTAAATTAGGTGATATTAATCCAGCTCCTTTGACATGGGACCAGAGGTACAAGATCCCTGTGTGCTTTACTAGCTCAAAATGAAAATAAGAGGGATTGGTCAATTTCATTTTCTTTTGAGTACCTAACCCTCACTTAGATGCTGGAAGAGAAGTTGCAGGATCCTGAGGAGTTTTCAAAATTTAGTCTTTAAGGCAAATAAATTGGATTTTTCAGCAGTTCTGTTTTCATGATTATCTTATCTGATGTAAATAATTTACAGTAATATATGTGAGAACAGCAGGTCTGAGTGGGTTGGTGCAAAATTCGGGTCTAAAATGAGGGCTGTCTTTTCTAATGAGGGGCAGTTGAGAGCTACCGTATGCTCCTAACTTTCAAATTAGTAGAGCCATCTGTTAAGCAAGTTGTTATTTTAATTTTTTTTGTTGTTTGTTTTACTTCTATTCTTTTATAATTAAATTTAACTATTAAACAATGCTCCTACTTCTAAGTTCTTTACCTGGAGTTTTTAAAGCTTTTAAAAGAGATTCAATAGGATTTGACAAAGATATAAATCTCCTTGAAAAATATAAAGATAATAAACTGCTCTCCCTAAGAGTTTGGTTCATTAGCTATTATCTATGGTCTTTCACATCATGGAAACTGTGAAAACCTGCAGATCCCAGCTTAGCTAGAAACCTAGCTATTCATATATTTATGTTTGAAGCCTATTAAAAGCCCCAAACACATTTGTTTTCAAGGCAAAAATTGGCAGGTGTCATAGAAGGTTAAAGAGTATACATGGAGGAAATCTGTATTTCCAAGACCCACAACTCTACCCATCTAAAACTTTAATTCTTTCCACACAAAATAAGTCTGTGTTAATATTTAAAAAAACAAACAAAACAAAACAACAAACCTCCAAAAAAAATTCAAACAAAAAATCACAATGAATACTAACACACTTAAGTAAATAACATTCATTTTATAAATTTAGTTGAGTCTTTCCAGAATTTGATGCATTTTTCATTTGAATTTAAATTTAAATTTAGTGGTTTGGATTATTTTAGAAGTGTGTAACTATTTAGAAATTTTAACTTTTGTCTGTCAGTGGCATTTGCCTTGGACATACTAAAACATTGTCTTTTCTGTATATGCGCATACTTGTTACATCCAAGTTTGTTACAAAAAACTTGGTTATAACTATTTCATTCAGTTTTGCTTACACTCTTTTCTTCATTTATCTTTTTCTAGTCCAAGAGAGCTATAAACTTTTTTTTTTCTCTTTTTAATCCTATTCTACTTATTTAATAGGTTGTAAACTACAATTGCACATTATGCCTCAGTTGCTACAATTTTCCTCATCACCTTGCTCATCCTCTGCTCTTCTCTTTGTCTGGTTCTTCCGCATCTGGGCTGTCTTACTGTCCAATAAGCTAGAGTTCCTCACACCCTCTGCTGAATGTATTCAGCTTAGTAATGTAGCAGAAAAGTATTTCCATTTCTTCCCCTTTTTTTCCCCTTTGACTAAGTAGTTTTTCTAGTGTTTTAATGAGTTGACTTAGTTCAGAGAGAGTACAAATGAAAGTCATAGTCAGGTTGAGGGAAATACTGTGAGTGTACAACAAGGCACAGGAGAAGGAAAGAGAAAATAGAAGAGAATCTCATAACCTTTCAGAGGAAGGCTCAAAAGGCAGCTTAATATTTCATCCTTCAGCTGTTCTCAGCACAGAAATTTTTCTCCACCTCATAATCAGTTTAAATTGAAAGTCTTCAGCTGTATTTGCTTAAGAGGAATCAGTAACCAAATAGTAGCATGTATAGATGAAGAATGTGAAAGACATTACTTATTTTTGAAGAAAATGCTGTGAGCTGCAGATTTACAGACCCTCTACAAGTTCTCAGTTGCTGAAGTTTTCTCTATGCCATCACTAGCTGGTGTATGTGGCTACAGTAAACTAGATTCCTAGTTCAGCCTCGCCACTGTACCTGGCAAGATCAGGGAACAAAACCTCCTGGAAGGTATGTCAAGGCATATGGGTGACAGGGAGGTGATTAGAGGCAGCCAACATGGCTTCACCATGGGCAAATAATGCCTGACTGCACTGATAGCCTTCTATGTTGGAATGACTACATGAGTGGACAAGAAAAGAGCTACTAATGTCATCAACTTTGACTTCTGTAAGGAAACACCTTATCTAATGAAATATGTTCCTGCAAAGGGGTGGAACCAGATGTACTTTAAAAGCTCCTTGCAACCCAAACCATTCTATAATTCTATGATTTTACAAATATGGAATCTTTGGCTAGCAACTCACAATAATACTTAGATAAGTGGTTTGGGACATGGATGACTTTAGACACATCCTTTGCCAATATTAAATATACAAAAAATCGTATTTGGCTATGAAACAATTTTGCTCTCCATCTGGAGATCAGTAATTTTTCTTTCAGTTTCCTTCTTTATAAAAATCTGAGAAAGAAGGAGTTGTGGGTATTTTTTCCCTTGCCACAAGGGAGAAGTTTGCCTCACATTTTAATAAAATTCTCAAAAATTTTCAGCCTATGTTCTTCAATATTACAATTATAGGTTCAAGAATATTTACTTAAAAGTAATACATATCACAAAAAAGCAAGAATTTTCCTGTACTATTTTGCTGTCACTTAAATTCAGGGTTATGATTGGTTTTTATTTCCACAAATGAAGAAAAAAAAAAAAAGTCAATTTCTACATTGAGGATTCTGGGAGATTTATGGAGTTTTATCTAGCTAGTTATCATGGAAGTTAATTATTGTTGAGATAAACCCTAAGGACTGTGACATTTCAAAGCACAGAAAAATTACTATTCTATGTTATATATGGAATAAGTACCCAAACCACTCGGATGTCCTTATTAGGAAGCGGAATAAGTTGGGACAAGTTTTGTTTTGGTTTTTTTAGTGATGTTTCAGGTGAAATGCCCCTATTACATTTGTAATCTTGATCCCTGTTCTTTGGGGAATGGAAGGAACTAATGTGGTGCCTCTTCTCTTGGTTATGAAGTCTTTATTTTCTTACTTTAAATTCTCTCTTTGATTTGTACCTGTATTTAACTTCAGCTTTTTCTGACCCATCAGCAAAAACATTCAAAATACCAAGAAGAAGAAATGTTAATATGAACAGTGAAGGCACTTTGATTGTTTTCTGCATTAAAACACATTACTTTAAGAGAAGTGTTAAAAATGAGGTTATAATTCTTGTTAAAATACAAGCAGTGGAAACGTAATAAGGTATCCTTTCTTTGGTCTGTACTAGGAAAAAAGAGGTAAAGATTTATCAGCTTTAATGGATTTCATTTTCACTGTGGAGAATTTAACATAGCTGTAGATTTGGTTCAGTTCAATACAATGTCTTCAGATGCTGAAAATCAACTGTGGAGGATGTTATGTACTTAAATTTAATAAGCCAAAAGGCATAAGAGATTTAAGGTCCCTCAGTCACTCCACAAGGAAGATGTTGGGTTATCATTCTAATTCCTGTAGAAGAAACTATTTTTTAGATACATTTTTCAGACTGTAATATCATCTTTAAGCTCTGGGGTTTTTTAGTTACTATAAAACTGGAATAAACTAATACAAACCCAAGTGCATTGGAAACTTGATTAAAATAAAACACAAACTGAAGAAGTATTATGAACTGTACTCAGCTGACAGATCTGAAAGAAATCTGGTCCTATATTTGTAGAAATTAATTGCTTTCTTTAAAAAATAAAAAGAAAAATAATTGTTTCATTTATTCTCTAAACAAAACCAATGGATTAGGACAATCTTTCCACTTATGGTGCTTTTTAAACAATTTATGTGAAAATTACTTTTACAGAATATTTTATTTAAAACAAAACAAAAACCAACAACATCAAAACAAAACAAAACCAAACCAACTTTAAGTTTTGCACTCTTGAGAGAACATATAGAACTGCTAGTAATTACAGGAGCCATATTCTTTTGATTTTTCTAATAAATCTACCAGCCTGCCACGTAAGAACTCAGGTAATCATTTTTAAGACTAATAACATCTGGTTTAGGAGTGAGATTCAGTTTGTCTCCAGGTTTTTAGTCTCATGTTTAGACTGTGATATTATTGACTAGGGATCTGATAAACACACACAGCAATTTAGTACTATTTGAAATATAGCATATTAGCTAATCTCCAGCTTCCACTGCAAAAAATGCATGGGTAGTTCACAAATCTTGTGTAAGATCAACCTATCCCATGATTCTTTGATTGCCTAAGGCCTCTCAAATGGCAGTAGATACCATGTAGACAAATGAATTGAGCTCCATTAAAAGAAGTGTGTCCAGCAGTTTGAGGGAGGTGATTCTGTCCCTCTACTCCTCACTCATGAGAATGCACGTGGAGTACTACATCCAGCTCTGGAGCTCTCAGCACAGGAAAGACATGGACCTGCTGGAGTGACTCCGGAGGAGGAATGCAAAAATTATCAGATAGAACTTCCTATGAGGACAGGCTGGGAAATCTGGAGTTGTTCAGTCTGGAGAAAGCTCCAGAGAGACATTATTGTGGCCTTTCAGTACATGGGGACAAACGTTTTAGCAGGGCCTGTTGCAATAGGACAATGGGTAATGGCTTTAAACTAAAAAAAGATAGATTTGGACTAGATATAAGGAAGAATTTTTTTACAGTGAGGGTGGTGAAACACTGGAACAAGTTGCTCAGAGAAGTGATAGGTACACCATCCCTGGAAACATTCAAGATCAGGTTGGATGGGGCCCTAAGCAATTTGATCATGTTGAAGATGGTTCTGCCAGGCAGGTTGGACTACACGATTATTTTAAAGGTCCCTTCATACCCAAGCTATTCCATGATTCTATTCTATGATTCTATCAGTTAAGTTCAAGAACTCTGTGGACAGTAATAGGAAGTTAGGCATCTACCTCATTGTAGATACCTGCACTTAGACAGCTAATTTAAGTGTTTTGCCTCATAAATGTAGATCGCACCCAGGTCTTCATTCTTGCTGAAACATGAGCATATGGTACTGTCTGAGGAACTCAAGGATATCTGAAGTATATCCATAAGCCTGGTAGAAAGGACATAGAAGACCTGTAGGAGACTTTTTTAATCACAAACTTTGGCCAGAACAGATATAATAAAGGATCTTAAATATCATCAATATTATATTATTTTCTGGCATAAACAGAAATGTTTAGTTTTGTTTGTGTAATGAAGCCAGCAATTTAGATAAGCAGGTATGGCATATGTTGTTGCAGAGGACTTGCACCATGCAGAAGCAGCAGCTAGAAACTTCAGATCCCAGGCAGAGAAGGGGAGCCCATAAGTAGGAAAATGGGTTGAGCCCTGAGTGTTCAAATTGGTTATGTTTAACTCTAAGCTTGTCATCCCAAATTCCATTTATAGCTAATGGAAAAAGAGTAGCACTCTTAGGGCATAACTGATCTAACCCAATTTAGATGTGTTCATTAAAGGTCTTACTCAGGGGACATCTTTGAGTCAATGAGGAGCTGAAAATTGCATTAGAATAACTGTGAAAGCATTTTAAAGGAATTTCTGCAACTGCCTGTGCACTGACTCCTCACATTGAAAATTATGAGCATATTAGTTAGCTCATGTTGGGTAAAGTTAGTAGACAGACATGAGTTATGATTGGCTCTAGAAGAAGCAGCTGCTGAGTTTGTGTGCACAGCAAGGGCTGACTGCTACTGTTTAAGAAAAAAAATTGAATAGGTAGCCCTGTAAAACTCCTGTTGTCTGAGTTTAGGCGGAGTAGACTCACTAAAAAGAGAGCTGGCAGCAATCCCTCTTTTCCTCTCTGCGACATAAAATTTCCCACAGACAGTATGACAGAAAGAATATTGAAGTTGAAAGATTCAGGGCAGCAGAGATTAGAGTAAGAAAGATTTCCATTAAGAAGGAAGAAGGAAGTAGCTACAACTATGAGGTTAAATATGACTGATGTAACAGAAGCTAAAGACTTGGGAAAAGAATAACAGTTGGAAGAGGTGAAGATTAGAGACCAAGAAAGCCAAATATGTTTGGCAACTGATATTGACTATCTATGCAAGCAACACCTTATTTGGTAGATTTGAATATACTTCAGGTCTAATTCTTCTGATTGTCCACACTGGCTATTTACTAATCTGAACTAGAAAAATCTAACAGCTAGGTATAGTAAAGGAAGTCAGGCACAGCTTATAAACCAACTCAGTAGGGAGCTCTGAATCTGCAGGTAGTAAGGACACAGTAAGTGCTACTAGTTTTCAGGAACTCATACCTAACCTTTGCGCAACTACTGAATGCAAAACAGATGTGTTTTGGTAGAAGACTTTTAAATTGCTGCTTCTCTCTAGTGAAAGAGCTTTTGAGAAAACTTGTGAATTAAAGTAATTGGTCTGTGGGAACTTGAGTCTAGCTGTTGTTACAGGATAAAATCTGTAGAAATGTTTATATGTATACACACGCACATGAACATAAGACAGCTATGAATAATGAAAACAAACTGTTGAAAAAAGCTTGAGGCATACAAAAAGAAACTTTTTAAGATTCAAAGAAGAGGATGTATGAATTATGCTGCAGTTGAAAACCGAATAGAATATTACATTAGAAAATTAGCTGGTTGAATATTTAACACATTTTGCAAAGTTTCTGAATTGCTTAGTCCTGAGAAACTTTATGAACTGTGTGCCCATAACCCAAATTCTTAATTTTAGAATGAGATTCAAGGGATATAAAATTAGCTATTGCTTTTTAGGAGGTGATCCAGGGGCAAAACAAAGATTAAGGCAGACTTTCCATGAGATCTAACTAGGGAGACCTTGTGGTGCTGCCAAAGAGAGAGAACAGGTAAACTATTGAAACATAAGCTTCTAGTTAACTTCTAGCTGAATTTAGAGGTAGTCTTACATCTATCAGGCATAAATGGGAACAAAAATGGGAAGCAAGATAAGAGAGTCCTATGTATTCTTTACCTATTTTGTATGATACACCTGTAGAGACCCTTACCAATACCTAGAAACAGCAGACATTATTCGATTAGGTCTACAAACAAACAAATGAAAAATTAAATAAAAAAGTAATAAATAACTCCCCTCCTGATTTTATGAACAAACAGAAAACATGCAGAGATAACTGCAGAAAGTCTGCAATACTGCCTGTAGATTTTGGCTGACCTCTTGTGAATGCTTTGGAAATTAAAAAATTGAAATAAGTTAAGCCAAAAATAAGTGGCAAGGAAAGAAGAGTTTAAGGAAATGGGCAAGAGATGGTAAAGGAACAAACTTTTCACTTTGTACAAACATAACAGGCCACTGAATGGTTAATTAACAGGTTAATTAACATTTGACTACAAATTAACAGGTTAATTAACCTTGGACTACAAATTAGACAAAGTCACATCAAATCTGCTGAAAAAGAGGGTTTTCCATCTATTTATAGTGTTGGGTATGCTTTGTTTTGTATGTTTGCTTTTTAATAATGCAGCTTTATACTAATGGTTAGGTAATAAAAGCTGGGCTTTGAGTCTTTGCTGGGTGCCACAAGAGAAAGTGTCACTTTCTTCCAGTTTACTGTCTAAAATCAGCAAAATTTAGACTTAAAAGATTGCTACATACTAGTATATCTGATTATCTTAAAATTTATAGTGATTTTATTATCAAGACATGTATATTTTATGAGAGATATATAGCATTTTTAATAGTGTTGCCAGCAGGTCAAGAGATGTGATTGTTCCACTCTACTTGGCACTGGTGAGACAAATCTAGAGATCTGGTCTCCCCAGTATAAAAGGTTGGATATTGGAACAAGTGCAATGAAGAGACACAAAGATGAGTAAAAGCCTAGAATGTCTCATATGAGAGGCTGAGAGACCTGAAACTCTTCATCCTGGAAAAGAGAAGGTTCAAGGAGAGGCTGCGGGAACTGGGCATGTTTAGTTTGGAGAAGAGGAAGCTGAGGGGAGATCTCATTGCCCTCTACAACTACCTGAAAGGAGGTTGTAGAGACATGGGTGCTGGCCTCTTCTCCCAAGGGAATAATGACTGGACCAGAGGCAATGGTCTGAAATTGCAGAAGAGGAGGTTCAGATTAGATATTAGGAAGAATTACTTTACTGAAAGAGTGGTCAGGCACTGGAACAGCCTAACCAGGGATGTGGTTGAGTCACCATCCCTGGAGGTATTTAAGAAACGTGTAGTACAACGTTCCACGTCATGCTCTAGTGGTATGCTCTAGTGGTATGCTCTAGAGGCAGAGATTGTATGAATATTTTTTTGTGTGTGTGTGTATGGTTGGATTCAGTGATCTCAGAGGTCCTTTCCAACCATGACTATTCTGTAATTCTGTATAAAAATCTGGTGATGGAATAAAGACAAGGCAGACAGATTTTCTCTGGTGGTGTCCAGTAACAGGAAAGAGGACACAGACACAATTGAAAAACATGGACTTCCATCAGAACACAATAAAGCACATTTTTACTGTGAGGGTGGTCCACACTGGAGCAGGTTTCCCAGAGAGGTTGTGGAGTCTCCATCCTTAGAGATACTGAAAACCCAATTGAACAAAGTCCTGAATAATCTGACCCTGTTTGAGCGAGTAGCTTGGACTAGATGATTCGTTCTAAGGTAAACCATTCTGTGATTTCTGATAAATTTTAAAAAAAATATACCACTACAGACTTTTTAATTTCAATACTTATAATAGCTTCTTTTGAATATCATAGTAAAATGTTTAAACAACAGTCTTTCAGAAGCAGCTGTTTGCAATAATAGCTAGTTAGCCTGCTCCCTGCTTTCCTCCCATATTTTGAAGGGAAGAGAGATGTACCATGATGTGGAAAATCTCTCCCTAAAAAAATTCTTAAATTTCAGATGTTATAACAAAATTGTTATGTTGCATTTTACCATATTAATTGTCGTCATCCCTATTCACTGTAGATTAACTGACTAGTTCACATCCTTAGCATGTCCAAGACAATGGGAACTCATTAAAACTTAATGGAAAGTGAAAGAAGTGGGGATCAGACATTAGATAAGTCTTACCAATTTTATCAATATCTTCTGTAGTGGAAATATACAATCATGAATAAAATTACAGAATACAAGACAGTCTTTGTCAATTTATTCAAATAGCCAATAAATACATGTAAGACGGAAGAGATTGATCAAATACAAAGTTATTCACTGTCTCCATAGCAGACTAGAAAACCATGACATGTAATTAATCATAGAATTGTCTAGGTAGGAAGGGACCTTTAAGATCATCAAGTCCAACCATCAACATAACTCTTATAATAAACCGTCACTAAACCATGTCACTGAGCACTATGTCAACCCATCTTTTAAGTACCTCCAGGGATGATGTCTCAACCACTTTCCGACCACTTCAACTGGCCCCCACCCCTTTACAACCTCCTTTCAGGTAGTTGTAGAGAGCAATAAGGTCTGCCCTCACCCTCCTCTTCTCCAGGATGAACAACCCAAGCTCCCTCAGCCTGTCCTCATAAGACTTATTCTCCAGACCTCTCACTATCTTATAACATCTGACTAATTCAATGTCTTACAATATTGAACATTTATAAACACAATTTTTTTAAGGCACTTTTTTTTTTTACTTTTTTTTTTTTTTTTTTTTTTATTTGAGGAGGAAACTAGTGTGGAGCAAGGTAGGTACAGAGTCCTGAAAAAAAATGTCATGAGAACTTATAAAATAAGCAAATAATGGAATCAGTGCCATTTAAGGACACCTAGTGGGAAGTTCTGTATTGGTTGCTTAAGATTTAACCCAGGACTGTAAACTAGCCCTATTGTGCTGAACATACACAGAAGTCAAACATCTTTCCACAATCAGGAAAAGGGATTACTTTCCTTGACTAACAGAACACCCAGACAAACAAAATGAACATCCTGTTATCACCACATCAGTGTCTGCTTTAAGGTTGAGAGCATCAGAATCTATCCACTACTCCGTAATTGGGTTTAGTGCTTTATTAAATTGTTATATTAGTTGTAGGGATTCATAATTAGCAAGTGCCAGAGTTAATGGAATTATTCTTTGTGCTTTTTGTAGCAGGGAGTATTTGGATTTACAGTTACCAGGAGCAAGTGATACATGATCAGCCACTGCAGAAATATGGGAACATTGCTCTTGTACCCTTTTCAAAATTCACTGGAAAACGCTAAGAGTTTAGGGGGCAGAATACAACAATTTCTCTCAGCTATTTTGAACAAGTAGGCTCTATTGAGTACTGAAAAGTACATAAGTTAGAAAATTCCTCCCATAAGCCTCCTCAGGACACATTGTCTAACAGTTCTGATGAATGAGGAGAAGAAACAATACTGATAGCTATAATATTATTAATGTATTCATTTCTGAGAGATCTCAATTCTTTCTGCTAAAATGATATAGACCATGTCAGTGAGTTCTATGCACTTTCAAGTTTTAAGCAGTCTACTTTTAAATTTTTAGCATTCAGATAAAAAGAAGCATGGCACCTCCTTTTCCCTTCTCTCCCCTCCTTTTCTCTCCCTATGCACTTTGATGAACAGTGGAAGAACATCCTCAGCATCATCAGGTTGTATAAAAAGATCTCTGAGAAGAGCTCTGTATAATTCAAAATTCTGGTTTCAGTCAATATTGAATAAAAAAATGATCCAAAACTCTTTCAATGTTAATGAATTGACATCTCCTCAAAATGTTCCTGAGATGCCTGTGAACAAAACCAATTTACTAGGGGTTATAGACCCAGCTCTACCACAGAGCAACTCCTTAGTTTTTAGGTAATTTTTTCAGTAAACAGCTGTTCGTTTTGTTAATAAACAAAGGAAAATAAAAATAAAACCAAAACCATAGAACTAATGAAACATAAATAATATATAAAGAATAAACATAGCAAGTTATCACCTCTTTCTTTTGCCCAGTACCTTTCCTTGTGTGCTTATAAGATTGACCAATAGTAAGGCATAAACAAAAGTATAATTCAGGGGTCAGGTATATTATCTCATGTAACTGTGTTGTCAGTTGTCTTTTATTGTGTATTAACACTGTTATACTAGTGTTAAGCATTTGATTTCTGAGGTAATTAAGAAAACTTTTAAACCATTTTCTACTCTCAGCCAGTTCAGAAGAGCAATAAAACTATCCCATCAAATCAATCTTCAGGAAAAATTAGTCCTCTGTGGGTGAAATCTCTCATGATGACAATCACAGCGTCTACTACAGCAAGACGTATTTGCTTACTTGTGCTTCACAGTGCAACTCTGGGCTTGAGATTTACGGGAACAATAAAAAGGAAATATAGCATGTTTGTGGGCAGAATGCAGATATGCACACATTATCTAAATTAGTATATCTGAAATATTCCTGTTCATTTTGTATGCCTTTCTTGTTATTTACAGGATCTAGTTTGGGAAGATAAGCTAGTCTGGCAACTTCATCTTAGAGAACTTTAAAGTTTTTTTGAGAACTTTAAGGAATTGTATACATTCAAGTGCCTAAAATTTGTATCCTCTTCTTAGAATTTTAGAATGAATGGGAATAAAGTTAGGCATATATGGCATAAAATAGAAGTAAATTAAGACAGAATGTCTCTCTTACTACAGAAAATACTTTGTAGCTCACAAAAACAATAAGCTCCAAGCAAAAATTTTTTTCCAGATTTCTTAATTTCAGACACATTTTGTATTTCCAAGCTTAGAAATTCAACTCTGTCAATAAAAGCCAGAGAGGCTTTTGAAGTCAATTAGGCTTTCAGCTTTGCTGATACACTGTCTCTGTGCTAGTCCAAAACAGCATGTTTATGTTCCTTGCATAACTGAAGAACTGGGAAGCAAAGTGACCTTATTCACCAACTCAATTTCCTGAGTGATTTTGGTTTGAAGGGCTTGTGTGTGACAGTCTGCATTCAGTCATTTTGACACCATCAATCTAACAACAAAGCATTCAGCATACTGTAGCACATTTAAAATGTGTTACACTAAAAAATTACATCAGTTTCTGAGTTTTTTTCAGAAAACATTACTTTGTAAAATGGTACTGTGTTACTGCTCATACCTTCCTTGTCCATACTTTGGAATAGTGATTTTTTTTTCCTAATAACAAATAAGAGATCACAGAGATGATGAATTTTTTACCTTTATGTTCCATTGATCGCATGCGTGATTTTCATGCATCACCAAAAGAACTTTTTAGTATGCCAAAATCTCTTATACAAGTAATTCAGAAATGATAGAAAACTATGAATTTCACTGAATATATAACCTGCAGGAGAACAATGGGCTTTCAGGTATAATTTTACCTCTTAATCTCTCTGGTACTTGGGTATTTTCCACCACAGATGTTTTCAGTTTGGACTGATTTTGTTTGTGGTTAGAAAAAAAATTGCCTCCTTAGCATAACACATTCTTTAAAAAGTTTACATAATACCGAAATCATTAAATGATGACAAAATTTTAGATTAAGAAAGTTATGCAGTTTCTGTAATTTTGATAGCTTTTTTGATGATAGTGATTTATATCTTTACACACTAAAACAAATGAATGCTTTCCTAAACATCTAAACAAAGTCAAAAACATTTGTCTTTTCTCTGACTCGTTTCAGTGGTAAAGGGTTTATTCAGTTTCATTATTTCTTAAACGTGCTAATGGAAAAAAAAAATATTTTTTGCAGTATAATAAACAATTAATTATTAAACATAAATGTCGTTCACTCATCAAATGTGTGCATGCCCATTTACTGTAAGTGTTTTGTGAATCAAACTTGAATTAAAAAAGTATTATTAGCTGATGGGCAAAATTTGAGAGCTCAAAGATGCTACTGAAATTTTGCTGAAATTCCAGCTCTAATATAATGAAGAAAAATTAAAAATAGGCATTATGATGTTATAGTTATTTTATCTTTTATATGTCAAGGTGTTCCATGATATACATTGAACCAGAATGTTTTAGTACATAAACATTTTTTCCGAAGCAATATATTTTCAATATATTTTCTTTATTTCTTCTAGTACGTATTTGAAAAAAAAATTAAAAAGCAACAAAGAAGGAATTATTATTGTTTTTACAACTGACTTTCTAAAATGGGTTTTATGAAGAGAGGCCTATTTGACTCCAGAAAGCTCTAAAAGCTCTAAATGATGTGAGCAACTGTCACTTGAAGGAAAAACAGAAAAGAGGTCTTAGAGATAACTTAAGATTCTAAAGCAGCAAAGAGGCCTGGATGAGCGAGATAGTAAAGTATATGCAATTTAGAGGAATAGTAAAAGAACTTTCTTTAAAAAAGTGCAAACACACCAAAAGAAGCTGACACTTACCATGGTCTTGGTACAGGACAGCCATTTTCTATGACTATGCAACTTATTGATGTTAGGAGAATGATGTTTTTGACAGAACTTTCAGTCAGAAAGGTTTCTCAGACTGTGGAATTTCTGGTCAAATGGAGAAGCAGGAACAGGATCCCAGGACAAATAACCTTGTGATCAACAGTGTTAGTTAGGGAGAGAAGGCCACACCTGATTTGTGTCCTGAGGCTGTCTAAGACAGAGTAGAGGTTTCATCCTCAATCTCTTATATTCCAGATGAATAACCTCATCAAAAGTTGTTTAATGAGCCTTTAGGAGGTTGTCCTAAATTTACCATGTGGTAAAGTTGATACAGCAGAAAGGTTGACTCTGCATTTTTCAGATTCCAGTATTTTATGGGTTTTTATTTTCTGGGGTACACTTGCTTTTCTGATTCTGTAATTTTTATGCGGTTTGGGTTTTTTTGGTGGGGGGGAGGAGGGAGGTGGTTGGTTGGTTGGTTGGTTGCTTTTCCCTCTCCTGTAATGCTCTCTCAAATGCATATTTTCCTATTTCAACAAGGAAGGAAGTATGGGAGTTTTGGAGACAGACTTTATTTTCAACTGTACTTCCTTGTCCTCTTTTTCATAACAAATTGGTGCATGCTATCATCTGCGTCTAGTTAATTTAAGTCAAAAACAACTATACAGTTAGATCTCTAGCTATCTGGGTGTCCAAATTCTAGTGGTATCATTCCCATCTTTCTTTCAAAAGACCAGTTCATGATTGTAAGGGACAGGAAAATGCTTTCAGCCTGACTGACAAAATTAACATTTTTCAAACTGTTATTAGAAATTTCATAAAAGTAAAAGCAATATGATTTTGCAAAAAGTTAGATCCTACTAAAACCTGGGTAAAAGTGCTCAACAGTTCTGGAAATCACCTAAATTTGGGTTTAAAAATGTAATCATAAACAACAACATTTGAATAAAAAACAGTAAAGGGACTGACTGGAAATTATTTGAAATGGACTTCTGCTTTCTTCTTTGAGAAAGATCTGACTTTTGTAGAAAAAAGTTTACAACCAGCATAATCTCTTTGTATTGTCTATTAAATTTCTGTTGTTATTATTCAAAGTCTATCTAGAAGTAAGCTAATTCCACATAACTGACCTTTTAACTCATTCTCTTCCCCCATTTTTAGTACCTTTTCTGCCCTACCAGATTTTCTGCATTTCTCCTTCTTCAAGTGCACTACATTTTTCCTTCATATGGTGTGGTTTAATCTTCCTCTTTCTTATCTTCACTATTTGTTTCTCGGTTCATGTAACTGACAAGGCTTTCTGTCCTCACTTCCATTCCCTGGTGCCCTATCAGCATTTCTTCTGTACCAGCCTTTCCAATTTAGTTTTCATTTCCTCCTTGAGATAAATCCAGTCGTACCAAAGATTTCTCCTCTAACACCATGTAAGTACTGCATTAAAACTCTATTACTGGTAATTGAGCTAATGTAAAAGTACAGATTGCTTATAATTTATGACAAAGTAATTCTGTGTCTTAGGCATTGTAATGAATCACCATTTCATTTTAAATGTATTGGATGCTTACCAAACCTCCCAAAGTGATGTTGGGAATGCTTGAAAGAATATTCTGAAACCTCTGACAACTGAAATCTAAGCAGTCCAAATCCAGAGTCTTTCAGGAGAGTAGACTTACCCTGGGAGCTGATATTCAAGCTGTCTTTTTGACCATGAGTAGGGTCAAGCCTGTCATCCATATGTTATATTTGCTCAATCTCTTGAATTAGCTTCCATATCTTCTGTTTTTGCAGCAGCCAAGTGAAATTTCAGTCCAAAATTTTGAATTGAATCAGATAGTAGTTATTTCACATACATTGATATTTTGTTATTTTATTCACAATTTAATCATTGGTGTGAGTCTGATTGATTCAGTTAGAAATATCCGAAGTANTATATATATATATATATAGTGTTGATCTGCACTTAAAAATTTCTCCCCCTCCCATTCCTATTTTTAGTGTTTCTCTTTATCTTCTTACATGACACCCACTCAGGCATTTTTGGAAGTGGGATGATGGGACAGGTGTCTGAAAAAAAATTCTGAAGGAGATGGCAACTTGAAAATGTATTTTTCTAAAAGTTTTATGTTTTCATAACTATTACACTCAATAAGTATGCATTACATGTTATTAGCCTTAGCNAGTTAGGGAGAGAAGGCCACACCTGATTTGTGTCCTGAGGCTGTCTAAGACAGAGTAGAGGTTTCATCCTCAATCTCTTATATTCCAGATGAATAACCTCATCAAAAGTTGTTTAATGAGCCTTTAGGAGGTTGTCCTAAATTTACCATGTGGTAAAGTTGATACAGCAGAAAGGTTGACTCTGCATTTTTCAGATTCCAGTATTTTATGGGTTTTTATTTTCTGGGGTACACTTGCTTTTCTGATTCTGTAATTTTTATGCGGTTTGGGTTTTTTTGGTGGGGGGGAGGAGGGAGGTGGTTGGTTGGTTGGTTGGTTGCTTTTCCCTCTCCTGTAATGCTCTCTCAAATGCATATTTTCCTATTTCAACAAGGAAGGAAGTATGGGAGTTTTGGAGACAGACTTTATTTTCAACTGTACTTCCTTGTCCTCTTTTTCATAACAAATTGGTGCATGCTATAATCTGCGTCTAGTTAATTTAAGTCAAAAACAACTATACAGTTAGATCTCTAGCTATCTGGGTGTCCAAATTCTAGTGGTATCATTCCCATCTTTCTTTCAAAAGACCAGTTCATGATTGTAAGGGACAGGAAAATGCTTTCAGCCTGACTGACAAAATTAACATTTTTCAAACTGTTATTAGAAATTTCATAAAAGTAAAAGCAATATGATTTTGCAAAAAGTTAGATCCTACTAAAACCTGGGTAAAAGTGCTCAACAGTTCTGGAAATCACCTAAATTTGGGTTTAAAAATGTAATCATAAACAACAACATTTGAATAAAAAACAGTAAAGGGACTGACTGGAAATTATTTGAAATGGACTTCTGCTTTCTTCTTTGAGAAAGATCTGACTTTTGTAGAAAAAAGTTTACAACCAGCATAATCTCTTTGTATTGTCTATTAAATTTCTGTTGTTATTATTCAAAGTCTATCTAGAAGTAAGCTAATTCCACATAACTGACCTTTTAACTCATTCTCTTCCCCCATTTTTAGTACCTTTTCTGCCCTACCAGATTTTCTGCATTTCTCCTTCTTCAAGTGCACTACATTTTTCCTTCATATGGTGTGGTTTAATCTTCCTCTTTCTTATCTTCACTATTTGTTTCTCGGTTCATGTAACTGACAAGGCTTTCTGTCCTCACTTCCATTCCCTGGTGCCCTATCAGCATTTCTTCTGTACCAGCCTTTCCAATTTAGTTTTCATTTCCTCCTTGAGATAAATCCAGTCGTACCAAAGATTTCTCCTCTAACACCATGTAAGTACTGCATTAAAACTCTATTACTGGTAATTGAGCTAATGTAAAAGTACAGATTGCTTATAATTTATGACAAAGTAATTCTGTGTCTTAGGCATTGTAATGAATCACCATTTCATTTTAAATGTATTGGATGCTTACCAAACCTCCCAAAGTGATGTTGGGAATGCTTGAAAGAATATTCTGAAACCTCTGACAACTGAAATCTAAGCAGTCCAAATCCAGAGTCTTTCAGGAGAGTAGACTTACCCTGGGAGCTGATATTCAAGCTGTCTTTTTGACCATGAGTAGGGTCAAGCCTGTCATCCATATGTTATATTTGCTCAATCTCTTGAATTAGCTTCCATATCTTCTGTTTTTGCAGCAGCCAAGTGAAATTTCAGTCCAAAATTTTGAATTGAATCAGATAGTAGTTATTTCACATACATTGATATTTTGTTATTTTATTCACAATTTAATCATTGGTGTGAGTCTGATTGATTCAGTTAGAAATATCCGAAGTAGTTTTGGCCCAATATTTTAAATGTGAGACCTTTTCACACTTTAATCATGTCAATTACGCTGGGCAATCCTGAATGTCTGAATTCCGTTGAGTTTAGCAGCTTCATGAAACTGAGAAAAAATAGTCATGGTTGTGCTGAGGCTAGCTTGCTGCTTTTTATACCTATCAAGACAGTGGATATTTTATGGCAGTGCTAGCTCAATAATTCTGCTCATCTACATTTGAAAATACTCAGATATGTTCTAAGATATGCATCTAATAAATCTAAGCATATGGACTGCGTAAACACATGGAAGTAAAAATCAGTCCACCAATGCAGTTCTCCCCTTTCATGCACTTTTTCTTCTGAATTTAATTCCAAGATCTTGATAAATGAAGCCAGGCTATAAATTATTAATATTAGAATTAATAGAGATTAGTTGCTAAGGGAATAAAAGAATGTATACATATGTGTATATATATATANATAAGTATGCATTACATGTTATTAGCCTTAGCGAGGTATTTTAATCTAACAGTTCTGCACCATGTTCACATTAATATGCAAATAGAATGAGAATACAAAATTAAATGGAAATGAAAGTCGGAAGTTAATTGACATTTTTGTCACAAAAGCTCAGAGAGACAGTACTTAGGTTTAATGGTAAAAAGCTAATGTGTCATCCTAGGGAGGTCTACACCAATCTAGAATTAAGACGATTTTACTGAGCAAAAGTGCAAAGTGCTGTTTGTGTATGCAGGTTGCCAGGTCCCTCTATGTAGGTGGTCCCATCACCATAAACCTGGACTAAATTGCTGCCATCCATTAAGCACAGTGGCTGCCTGGATAGCTGCCTAGCACAGATTTACACAGACCATCCATTCCTGTCAGAAATATGATATGTCACTGACAAAAGCTTAATTACTCCATTAATTAATAGGACAATTTTCAAAATGCCTTGCAATGCAGCTTGACACTCATTAGTGCCATTTATGAATAATTTCTCCCAGGGTATAATGCTCTATAAAGTGTAATTTGAAAGGGAATAATACATGTTTAAAGCTTACGTATCTGTGAAACCAAAATACATTCTTTGCTAAATTAGTCAGCTTTATGAAAAAGCTCAGACCTATCCACTGAATGCCTGGAAAGATATTTCTCTATATCAAAACACTTATGTCACAGAACTGCAAGCTTATTCTGGATTAGACTCATTTGGAAGTCCAGGCCCTTCTTTCCCTGTAAGAAGTCTTGATCCCTTTCTAGTTGGACTCTTACTATGTTCAGTTCTGATGGCCAGGGCCACTGAAATGCTTGGACTACCACTGTACCAGTACATCCATTTGTCTCGGGTATCTATACCCCTTTATATGACTGAACAAAGTTGAGGACAAAAGAGCTGGCAAAGAGTGTTCCTGCACATGCCTTCTACAATATAGAACTAGAACTGAATTTGCAGGGGAGTAAAAGTACAAGAGAAAAATGAGTCAAAACAAAAGAAATATGTGAGGAAAGAATGAGCATAACTCCATTGTGAGAGGAGAAAATCTCTTAAGGAGAGTTGCTTTTCTGTTTTCACAGGCAGGAAGCTTTTGGTACTTCATTTGGATGTGGTAGAGTGTTTTCTAGTCCCTCTTTCCTATTAAGCTTATAATTTTAACTTTTTTTTTTTNACTGTTCTTAGAATTCATTCAATGTAGGAATAGGATCTAAAATAGTCACTGGACATATGGCCCTGCATAGGAAAATCTACAGAATTCTGAAGTTAGAACAATGTGGGCCACTAAGAAGCAGGTGCTTTAATTCTCTGGGCTCTGCACAGACTCAAGAAATAAAATATTTCACTTCATTATGCCTATGCTGCACTCTAAACATTATTTTGTGATAGAAAAGTTTTTATCACTTTAATAAGTCGGACTGAAGACAAATAAATGCATGCAATATATTAACAAAGGCCTACTACCAAGGCTCAAAAGTACTTAAGGTGTTTAAGGAATGTAAGCTACTAAGGAAGGTCTTGAAAAACACTAACTTTGTGTAGATGGTAGTACAGTGAGGTAGACTGTTTTACACATATGTTAGTGCAAACTCTGCAGTCTAAAATAATGACTTCAGGTTCCTAATCTGGGTTTGTGTGACCTATGATTTTTGCCTAACATCCACATAACTCACTGTCCAAACAAGGTTCCCTAAAGGAGCTCAGAGTTTGCTGCTTACCCTCAGAAAATTCATCTCCCTAGGGCATTCTTCAATGTATGGAGGGTGTAGGCTGGGAAGGTGAAAAACATTACCACTCCCTCTGCCTGCCCTGCTCCCCTGCACAAGTTGCTTGCTAATCAACTGAAGCGGCTGAGCTGACAAAACGTTGCTTCTTTGGTTCAGGATCTGATTCTAGAACAGCAGGGATGGGGGACTCAGTAACCTTTTCAGCCATCCCAGTCTTAGCCTTCTTGTCAATCAAAGCCCTAAGAATACACTGAAAAAACAGATTTTCTGAGGGTGGGCACTCAGCAGTTTCTAAAAATCCAACTCTTTGAAAAAGACTCACTAGACACTCATCACTTAAAGCCCTTGAATTTGGTGCATAGCCGTAAATCGGCAAAATCTTTATACAGTTCTACAGCTTGGGTAGCTAAATCTGTTTGACATTTAAAAGTGCTGATTACCCAGCAAGTCCCATTAATCTTAGAAGGAATACAGTTAGGGTTTGTGGCTCAAACTTAGGAATGTATACTCAGGCATAAGTATGTGAATAGTCCATTGATGTGGCACTTCAGGGCATGCTCTAGTGTCATGCTCTGGTGGCCAAGATAGTAGAGGTTTTTGTGTTTGTATGGTTTGGACTCGGTGTTCTCAGAGGTCCTTTCCAACCATGATGATTCTGTGATGACAGTGTTAGCAAAACACCCCCTCCAACACCACAAAAAAAATTTCCACAAGATAATACCCTAACTCGACCCTTTGATTTTTCTTTGACTTTCCAGTGAGAAGTCCATGCTAACATTTGCTCTGGAATTGATTTTGGCAAGAATGTATTAACCATTCCTCAGTGATTCAGTATATCCATGTAAGATTTGTGCAAAAGATACAGAAGAGAGGTATGTTAAATGGTGCTCTGATGCATCTTTTGAACACTCCTATTCAAAGCACATACCATATTAGTGTGCTATCTTTAAAAAAAAAAAAAAAAAGAGTTTGAGTGGATTGCTGATGTTAAGAACTGATTCTACCTTCCTTCTCTTCCCATTCATCAGTCTTTCTTACAGTTTCACTTCAACACCAAATAGCCACAGAAAGAGCTGGAGTTACAGGGTTTTTTTTGTCTTTAGCTTTTGCAGGTGATATGAAGATGCTACAAAGCTAGCACCTCGGGCATTTTGTTGTTTTTTTTTTCTGCACTAAACCTAATCCTACTCTTACAAGGCTTTTTATGACAATTAAGTTGATTTTCCTTCTAGGTGCCAATAAGTACTATTACCCTGAAATATTATAGAAGTAGTTGGCTAGTCTTTCCCATCTGCAGTAAAAATATTGTCTCCCTTTTTTTATAATCAGGAACCAGTGGACTGTTTTTATTTAAAATGCCCTCATATTTGATTTTGGAGATACAGTCCTGCCAACATACACACTCAGTGCATACTTCAGAAAAGTACAAGCACCTACCTGTGAAGATTTCCGTCCACCTAAGAGTCAGTATAAACTAGGTGCTATGTCTCTGCAGTGATGTTATACTCTTCCCAGCACTAGAAGAAATAAGAAATACTTGGTGGTCAATTTGACTTAGTGTATGGTATGGCTGTCTATCTCTGAAAAACACCTGTCTAATGGAAGAAACTGAACTTCCTTTCCCGAAACAAAACAATGATCTCCACTTAATGCTTCTTAGCTTAGTCATCATAAAAATCAGTTGTAATACAATACATATGATCTTATCCTGATTTCAGTCTGAACTGCACTCCCGTCTCACATGAGTTTTCATGTCTCACATTGCAGGAGACTTTCATAACACTAGGTTATAAAAAGAGTAAGGAAGACGGGGAGAAACAGTTTTAGAGGTGAGCTGCTTCATCACCGAACCCACAAAACCCCTGGGGATGGAAGGAGAGACTGTAAGAGGAAATTTGCATCTAATTTAGGAGATTGCAGGCACTGCTTATTGGAACAGGAAAGCAAATAATGCACAACCAACACAGGCTACCAAAAAAAACCCCAAAAAACCAAAAAACCCCATCCTCCCCAGCCTGAGGAAAAGAAATAAAACCAAGCAAAACTGAAAAACCATAGGTGTCTACCTCTTCTGTTGAGTGCCATAACCCCACACAATGCAGTATTCTCCTAATGGTCTGGTCTGATGATTCATGCATCTGTGCACGGCATGCTGACCCAGCTGCATTTGGAAGAGTGAAGAGGGGTCTCAGCCAGAATATGCCATAATGAGGTGTCATAATTGAGAGTACCTGCAGCTAGAGTTTACTTTCTATTAATTTGTGTTACAAGAAATTAACTCGTGTCTTACTGTTCAGATTATTTTTACCTCCTTCTATTCTTATTGTTGCTTTTTCCACTGTTTCAGGGTACTCTTTGCAAATAAGTATGCTGGGGGTGCTGTCAGCGGGGAAGGACTTAAACCTGATCTGCTTTCCTATGCTTAAAGTTGCTGTCATCGTCTCCTCCTGATGATCATGGGAGATTCAGTGGCTGCCTACGTTAACCTGAATTGCCATCATATGTGCCAGAACATATGTCTGCATGTAGGGGTAAATAACTCTTGACACTCAAAGACACCTGTATGCCTATAGAGTTATTCCAAAAAGTAAGATTTGCATTTGGGAGTTAGGGTTTATTTTGTTTCTTAAATCTTTATTTTGTTAACATTTAGGTGAACTTTATCTGTGAAGATATTTTTTCCTTAAAGCTTGAAGAAAACACTATCACTTCTATGATGATACTAAGAGTGCAAAGCAGAGCCTGCAGATAAACCGAACTCTTAATGAAACAGAATCTCCTTCTTAAATGCTTCAGTCTCAAGTAAAATTCTTGAAATAAGATTTTCTGCATCTTTTGTATATAAGAATGTCATGGAGTCTCACAAAATTAAATTAGGCAGATGACAAAGTCAATATAAACTTTATTCTAACCAAACAACTTTATGCCAACCAAACTGTATAATACTCCAACAACATTAATATATCACAAGCTCAAGAGTTAAGATGGAATTAGTACTACACATCCAACTTAAGAATTCTTAAGTTTTAGAAATGAGGATCTAAAATGTACAGTCACTCACCTAGAAAGGTTAAGGAGTCTCAACCTGCAAAAGTCAGTGTAGATGGGGTTCCAGCCCATGGTGAGAGTTCCTGGCTGCTCTGAGGAGGACTGACTAATTTTGCCCTCTGGTTGGACTCCATTTATACTCTAGTTGAATCTGTCCTGTGATCATGTTAAGCCTCAGTGGCTGAGGGCCTAAACTTCCTTGTCTTTTGATTAAGGTGTACATGATAGTAGCTACTGTGCAGTTTTGAGAAGTTTTGGTCCTTAACAGTGTGTGTGTTTTGGTGGTTTACCTGCCACAAAGACTATTTGTTCTCTAAAATAAAGTAATAAGTTCTGAGCGTGAATTAGAAGTGGATTTTTTTCTAAATAGAAAGCTGGAATTATAATTTTTTGAGACTTTGCAATTAATTATGATACCCGTTCTTAGCTGCAGCTTTTTAAATTCAGCCTTGTTACTACATTCCTCATTATTGTTATCCATATACTTACTATTCATAAGACTGAAATATTTTACTGTTTGATTTTTTTTTGTTGTATTCTGTTTGGTTCTGTTCTGGCCTGACATTTGTTGTCATAGCAATCATTCCAGTTTTGCTTCCACATTTGCCAGTGCAGACTGCGTAACTTTTGACTTCATATTCATAATTTGCTGCTGCTTTATCAACACTAACCTGTTGATACTTTAATAAATAAAAATTGTAAATGTCTGTCCTTTCTATTCATACAGTTCTAAATCATGTGTAGGTATCAAAATATAAGTTCAGCAAAGATGTAGTTGCATTTATTTCATTCTGCTAGTTAATTCCATTAACAAGGAAGGCTTAAAATAATTTCATCTTTCAAAATCTTCTGCAAAATTTTTCTAAAGTGGTTCTTCAATTCCGAATGTATTAGACATCTTCAGTCTTTTGGCCAACAGCTATAGTCAATGTTTTCCTTTTAAGACAAGTTGCAGGAATTTTCAAAAAATGATAATAAGATTCTGGTAATACCTTTTGAAGATCTTTTTTTCCATATGACCTGCTCACTTACTTAACTGATATTCAACATGGCTTTACAATATCCTAAAAGCATCTTTAGCACTTAAAAGCTGATGTCCAAACACAGATGCCTGTGTCACTGAAATCCCTATCAAGACNGAGCTAGATTTGATCTGTTGTCAAAATGAGCTGATGGTCACACCACACAAAACAGGCTGTAAAATCAAAGCTTCTGGTTACAGACATATTAATTCTCATTTTCCTATTTGTGCTATTGCCTTTTACAATGAATATTGTTAAATGATTTTATTGTTACCATATCTTAAGGGTATTTTTGACAGCAAATGTTATTATTCTGAGATACACCTTTCTTTTCGTGTCATCCTTTCTATATGCTTTATATTTTGTAATCTAACCATTTAACATGTTCACTTTTCACAGTTGAAGGTTATGCTATATATAGGGCTTGTTTTTAAAACCTTACTAATTGCTGCGTAAAGAGTTGCTACTTTGTATTTCCCATGTTCATGTCACAAACTGTGTCAAACTAATTCACCATAAGCATCAGTCATTATGAGCAAAAATCTTTCAGGTCTCGTGCTCTGGCTGAGCCCAAAGGGTTAAATGGCTGTTACAACATGACGAAAGAAAAAAAAAAAAAATGCTAACCCAAAACAAAACAAAACCAAACCCAATCTGTTAAATTATTACTAGAATGTAAGCTGTTATCTCAGGGATAGAGAGTTCAGGGAACCCTAACCCACTCCTGCACCAGATACCATGGGTATGCATGGTCTCTCTAGGGTTTTTAATGCTTCAGCTGTTATGACTGAGGAAGAAGAGAAAAACAAGAACTCTACTTAACTGGAAAGAAGAGGCTGAGGAAGGAAAGACAATTACAGAATAGGGACACAAGCACAGGTGGAGACAGATGGGCAGAAAAAACCACAGGATCAAGAAATGCAGATCTGGGGAGAGGCAGCTAGGACTGTGCAGCCATAGTAAAGAAGAAAGATGAAATACAGAACCAGTCAGGGTAGGAGATTAATCTGCTGGTCAAGCAGGGAAATGTTTGGAAGTACAGTGTAAAGGATATTAAATATCTCAAATTACTTTGACTACAAAGTTAATTGAATCAGTACATATTTTCCTCCTTAATCACTGCTGATACACGAGGCATGGGGACACAAAGGAGAAATTGCAATGAGATCGTACTTTTTGATTGATTTGAAATTCCTTAGTATTTCATATCTTGAGAGACCTATCACTCTAAAGAACGATAGCAGCTGACAGGGCAGCTTCAAATAGCTTTTGCTGCAATCATGTGCTCTTTCTAGTTCGTTAAATTTTATTTTGTTTCTTTTATGGCACATATCTAAAAAAATAAAAGTCACTGTGTTCATCATCTGCATGAATAGGAGTTGGTTTAAGTGACATGACTAAGACCACAGTGAAAGAACGGAGGCTATAATTCTATGCGTACCATGCACAGCACTAACCATAAAACTACCTTTTCTCTTCAAAAGCTCATCTCTTTTTCTCACTTTGTATGTTGAAGTTGCTTCAACAAATGAAGCATGGGAGCTTTTCAAACAAATTATTTTCCAATAACAAAGTCTGATTTCTTCCCTCAGAATTTTCCCTTGACTGTTCAGGGCAGCTTCCCATGGGTGGAAGAAACAGATAATGAATTTTAATTAATACTCAGTTAAAAAAAAAAAAAAATCTATGAGCATTCAAGCCTTCAAGTTTAACTTTACGATGATTTGTGATTTATATTGATATAAGAAAAGGGATACTGTTGTATTGTTAATAGTACTGAAATAGGGTCTCTCTATAACCTATTTGTTAGAACACTTTCCCTAACATGCCTTTGTAGTGTTGGTTCCGAATCTGCCTATTGTGTAGGATATATTCAGTGGGATCCAACATAAAATTGAACAGTGAAGGTGGAATCACAGATCTGTGAGCTTCAAACTAACTGCCATAGTAGGAAGTTACAGACTAATACCAGCATTTGCTGTCTTTCAGTCTTTGGGCCAGAAAATACTGTCTTTCCACAGAGTGCTGGTGGGTGAGACCAAATCTCTTCCTTGCATACCCAGCTGCCTAGTGATTAGAGTTGGAGATAGGTGTTCATATCTACCCAGGCAGAAAAACGAATTTGAAATTAGCTGTCCTGTCTCACAAGTGAAGTGCTCTATTACTGAATTACTGGAAAAAAAAAAAAGGAGTAGTTTCTGTAGCTCATTCCTTTCTTCCAGCCTTATTTAGAAATATATTAGGTTTCTGATCATATTCTGCTCTCTAATCTCTTCAGAGACACACAGATATGAATCTTATATGGATTTAAATGTTCTCTGGAGCTAGCAGTTAGGTAAGGACTACACCCTTAGATATCATTTTTCCCTACAGTTATTCTTCCTGTCTAATTTACTGACATCTTTTTGTGTTGATCTTTGTATGTTCCATTCTTTAACACCAAATTCTACCCAAATAAAGCACAAACTCCCTAGCTGTCTGGACTGCATAGTATGAATTTCACTAAGTAGATGTGGCATAAATTTCCCTTGTGAATGTATAGCCTAACAGCCTGTCTCCAGGCAGCAATCAGGACCCCACTGAGCTTGGCAAGGTGCAGTCACTGATCCAGTGCATTCACACCATAAGCTCATGACAAGGCAGAACAGATGGAGACAAAGGTAAATTGCAGTGTGGTGGGAAACATAGTAACAATGAAGATGGGTCCATCTGTTGTTCCAGTAGGCACAGAAAGTATACTTGTCCTCAGTTGTGTCCCATTGCACCATTTCATCTCTTTGGGTACAGCAGGTGGCTTGGTAGATAAATGGACAGGGCTATGCTTTGACTGAGGGGAGTGTATTTATATGTCAACCCTGCCTCCCACATAGACTTTGTTTCCTTCATCCCTCTCTTCCTCTGAGCTCTGAACACCATCCCAGTTCTCTTGGCAAGGTGGATGGGCACAGTGCCCCCAGTGTCTTTGTGGAGAGCAGTTAGGTGCTGAGTAAGGAAATCCATGCATAAAAAGCTCAAAGCTTTTCTTTGAGGCAAAAGCTCTCCTGAAAAATAAAATGGTCCAGGAACTGTTCTCTCATTCTGAGACCAAGTGCCATGACATAGCAGGTGTCCAAATGGTTACCTTCTCTTATGCTCCAAAGTAAGCTGTCCACATCAAAACTCTTTACTGGGGGTGGTCTCTAATGCAAACTGTCCTTCAGCTGTTTCAAAAGATGGTGTGAGAATATGCTAGATGGTGCAGCCTAAAACTGAGCCATTGATAGTACAATGAAGTTGTATCAGTGATCTCAGTTTAGCGCTTGAGCCCTGCAATTATTTATGTTGCATAAATTATATAAAAAAAGTAAAAAGCATAAAGTAAAAAGTATAGGAATAATACCAGCAAATAGACCTACTTGACACATTATGCAAGACAAAGGGATAAAATGCAGGCATGTGGTGAAAAGACTTGCATAGTTGGGAGGGGTTTTGAAGGTTTATGACAAACTATCCCTTTCAGCTGTGTTGTTTTGGTTTGGGTTTTTTTTTTTGTTTTTGGGATGGAGTGCCAGTTTTATCCAGGAAGAGGAGACCTTCCCATTCAGAAATCCTAAATGCTGGATCATTGTAAATAAAAGATCAACTTTCTTAGTAAGGTACTGAATAGAAAGCTGTGAAAATCATTCAGGTTAGAGGCAGTTGTCGTTAAATTTCTGTGCTTTTATTACACTGCAATACTGCAAAGGGACCACGACTATTTTAGCATTCTACTACTCACATAGTCATCATCCTGTGTGTCATTTAGTCACACTGTCGTAAACTAGAAGCTTGATTCTCTCAAGTGCTCAGTGTAAGGTGATAATCACCTTCAATCCCCTCAATCCACTGGACTGCTTGTAATAACTCTCCCAAAGATACTATCTCCTTCTCATTTTCTATATCTATAAAATTGGGGGGGGAGAGAGGGGCAGAGAATTAAAAAAAAATCAAACCACCAGACATTTTATTATGATGTCTGCAGAAAGGAAAGCGATCTATGTATAAAGTACGTATGTATTTGTTTGATTGGGGATGACTTTCCAGCACTGTGGAGACAAGCGGCATCACTTAACACACCTGATTCTGCTTTCACTGGGATGGGACTTGACTGCCATTCAAATACTTATTTTCTGGGATTTTTTTTTTTTTTTACATTAATTTAACATAAGGCTGCTAGCTATAATCTCAGGTGAATATAATTTATAAAACTAACACACTTGTAGTGAAATTATTATAAAGACTTATGTTACCTCTTATTTTTAAATGTTAACAATCAGTGGAAGACTGACTTGGGTATATTTATGTTTTTGTGCCTACATAATAATTAGGCTGACATTACATTATCATGGTTATTATAATAACTGAGAAAATAAGGATTGCAATGCTTTAAGAAATCGAGTGTATGAATAGAAGAGAGAAATTAGGAGCAAGTATTAAAGTGTCATTAGAAAAATGTCAGTGCATCATCTGATTTTATCTGAGAGCATACCTTTGATCAGAATACTATGTGAATTCACTCAAAATCCAATATTCTTTTAACAATAAGGCAATATATTGGTCTTCATGTTGTTAAGAAAAATATAAGAGGTCATAGTTAAATATGAAATTCTTGTGACTGGTTAGTAGTGTTTTAAATAACAAAATACTTGTGTTTACAAATTCCATATTTTATACTAAATTACACTTTTTTATTGCCGTTCACAGATTGCATGTGCAAGTAGTCTTCAGTTTGTTTTTTTTTTCAAAAAAGTTGTTCTAGTCTATAAACATAAAACCTACACTTAAAGTATTAATGGACATATATTTTTCATGGAATGAATCTATTAAAAACTAAGAGCGAAACTCTGAGCTGTCTAATCACATAATTCATAAGCAGGGGACAGCGCTTGATTTGAGGTTTTGTGTGAAACTGTATAATGTGGATGTAAAACCATATTAAGTTGTCCATTTCTGCATCATATATTTAGTGACAAAAATACTTACAATATTTTAAGTGTAATTCTTAGTTGTAAGGAATTGTTGTAAAAAATATAATCCTGTGTTGTAAAGAGTTACCCCTGGACTCCTTCTCCCTTCAAGAAGTTCTAAAGCTAATTGTCTTAAACAGAGAGCAATTAAATTAAATCATTCTTAAGGAAGCAAACATGCTCCTTTTCAGACAAGTTGCACTTCCCTTGGCAGATGTTATTAGGATTTAGAGATGAGGTCTAGCTTGACACTCATTCTAGTGCTCTAAGACAGTTTGTCCTTGCTGATCTACTGCATAGTCATTTTTATTATTGTTGTTGTTGATAAAGATTAATAACCACAACAACAACAATACAACAATAATATAATGGTGATGTGAAAAAGAGCCTCTGAGAGCCATGGGAAACATGAATTTCTGTCTCTATTAACTATTAGTTATTTTGGTGATGAAAACTATGCAGTAAGCCCTTCATTTTCTAAAGGAACTGGTATTTGCTGATGTACATAAATAGGCCAGATGTTCCTTTTTGGGGGGTAAAATATAATATACCATTAAATCTACCCAAATTGCTATAAAAATCCCAGAAGTAAAGTTGAAAGTCCTTCACTGCAGAATCTGAACTACAAGTTCCTACATAATTAGAAAGAAAATAATTTTCAGTATAAAGTAATGCATTCAAATTTTTAAGAATGCTGTTTTATGTTCCCAAATGGCAATAATTTAGGAAGTGAGAAATAAAGACATAAAGACAATCATTTTGCTATTTAATAGGGAATGTATGGGTAATGAAGCAAGATTACAATTAAATTCTAGCATGCTGTGTCCTACAGGAAAAATCAGCTCTAATGTTTCTAACCTTTATCAACTGGCAGCACTACAGTTCTGATCTCCTAAGTAGTTATCTAGCATGGACCAGGATTAATACTTCAAGACACTAATATAATGAATAATCTAGATAATATTACATGTGTTATACTGCATGGTGATCATAGGATTGCATATAGATTGCAACTTCACATGGCCAGAAATATTTACAGGCAGCGTTTGCCAAACATAATGTCTAAAATTAGGAACTTGAAGTCATATTCTGTCATCTCACTATGCCGTCTGTCTTTTTCATGACTACTGAGCACTTCTGACCCTATTAATATTAATGAGACCTAAAAGTCTAGAAAAACCTTTGAAAATCTGGCAACTTTCTTTTATATGGCTAACTTCAATTATCAACTGAGAGTTTTTTCAGGTTTTCATCATGAGGTGGGGAGTCATGGTGAAAAACACAGGTCACTGCTGATTACTTGGTGCTAGGTGTTTAGGAAAGCAGTTGGCAGCTAATGCTGGCAAGCTAATGCAATATATTTTTGAACAATAGCTTTTTAGGGAGACACTATAGGTGGACATCCAACAAGTGGAAGCTAGACCCCAAAGAGGAATTGCTTTCTCAGCCATGAATCTGACACATCATCTGAGAGGAACAAGCATCATATTCTTCTGGGTGCAACTTGTGCTGGTCTAAAATGGACAGGTGGTGCTGAAGCTCTGGCTTGTGTGGACATTTGTGTTTTTGGGGAAAGAGATTGCTGTCCACCCATGCTAACACCATGCTGTTAAGCAAACAAATTTAGATGGTATAGCAGCGACCAGTGCAGTTCTGTTCCAATGACCTCCACTCCCAATCTTCCCTAAATAGATTGCAGACACCTTTCCTACAGGTGTTTTGTCTGCACCTTGAAGAAAGGAGCAGTTTGAAAAGAAAGCTATGTAAAGTCATGCTTACAAAATGGTAGAACTGCATAAGCCTCCTTAATTGTCTTGAATTGTCCCAAATTCATGGAGTGATTGTAACACAGTTGGAAAGTGTGGAAATAGAGCAGATATTTAACCTCCCCATTAATTCCAACACTTTTCTGAATGGCACTCTATTTACATATTATGTTAATGTAAATGTGTCTTTGTGTCATTGGAGAGATGGCTGTGTAAAAAAGTCTGAAAGGCTTACTGTCAAGAGACTGGGAACTATGCAAAGAAATTTTCTGTAAGTTTTTGGTACCTAGGCCATGCAAGACTCCTTAAAACTTAAAGAAAAAAAAAAAAGTAAAATCATGCTTATTATCCAAAATTTAAGTGACTTCCTTCAAATTGTCTTAATGTACTCTCGCATATTGCAAAAGATTAATATCTTTTGCATTCCTTAAAAATAATAATTAATATAAATTTCAACTCAATAATGATATTTTATTATACATGAAATGGAACTTTAATCCAAATATTTGTAACCAATTGCTTCATTAATTCATTCTCAATTATACTGTGACGTTATACCTTTGTAAAATTATTGATCGTCATTTTGCTGTATATCACAGAATCACAAAATTGTCAGTTGGAGGGGTCCTCTAGAGATCATCTAGTCCAACTCCCCTGATAAAAAAGGATTGCCTAGAGCACATTACTCAGGACTGCATCCAGGTGGGTCTTGAAGGTCTCCGGAGAAGGGGACTCCGCAACATTCTTGGGCAGTCTGTTCCAGGGCTTTGTCACCCTCACTGGAAAGGAGTTTTTCCTCATATTTGAATGAAACTGCCAATGTTCCAGCTTGTGCCCATTGCCCCTGGTCCTGTCACTGGGCACCACTTAAAAGACTTCGGCTCCATTCTACTTCAACCCACCCTTCAGACACTTATTAATAAGGTCTCCGCTCAGCCTTCTCTTTTCCAGGCTAAAGAGTCACAGCTCTTTCAGCCTTTCCTCATAAGGGAGATGTTCCTGTCCCTTAATCACCTTTGCTGCCCTACGATGGACTCTCTCCAGTAGTTCCCTGTCTCTCTTGTACTGGGGAGCCCAGAACTGGATGCAGTATGCCAGTTGTGGTCTCACCACTGCTGAGTAGAGGGGGAGAATGACCTCCCTCAACCTACTGGCCACACTCTTCCCTATGCAGCCCAGGATTCCATTGGCCCTCTTGACAACAAGGCCACATTGTTGGCTCATGGATAGTTTACTAACTACCAGGATCCCCAGATCCTTCTCCTTAGAAGTGCTTTTCAGCACGTCCACCCCTAATCTATATTGGTGCCTGGCATTCTTCCTCCTCGGGTGCAGGACCCTACGCTTGCTGTTGTGGAACCTCATTAGGTTCTTTTCTGCCCAGATCTCCAACCTGTGCAGGTCATGCTGGATGGCGGCACAGCCCTCTGGAGTGTCAACCAGACCTCCGAGTTTGGTATCATCAATGAACTTGCTAAGCATACACGGTCTCCTTGTCCAGGTCATTGATGAATGTGCTGAACAAGACTGGACTGAGTATTGACCCTTGGGGGTTACCACCAATTACAGGCCTCCAACTTTATCCTGCTCCATTAATTACAACCCCCTGAGTCCTGTCACACAGACAGTTCTCAATCCACCTCACTGCCCCCTCATCTAACCCACACTTCCTCAATTTCCTGCTGAGGATGTTATGGGAGACGGTGTCAAAAGCCTTTAGCTTCTCTTTAATAAAGTTTAACTGGGTATCAACATTTTTTCAGTCATTTGATCTCAAGTCAGAAGTTAACCAATGTTTTGTACATTTTAACCCCTGTATCATGAGACCAAAGTCACTCAGGAAGAAAAAAAATTAGGAGGTCATCCAGTCCATGTTGTTACTAATGATGAACTTTATCATGCACTTTATGCTGTTTTTTTCACAGAATTTATTCTCAGATATCATAGGTGAGGAGATTTCAATCTCTTTTAGTCCAAATTAATTCCAGGGCATAATATACTTGATTGTCATCTTTTTCTCTCCATAATCAGGCTTTATTACTTCCCTGTTAGTCCTATTTTCTTGTTTCATCTGAAATCATTCAAAAGTGAAATTTTCCCAGCGTTTGTTGTCTGCCCCTCCTATACTTCTACTGGTGTAAATGCTCCCTTTTCCAGCCTAATGCATTATTCATGTGAGAGGTATGCATATGTTTCATTTTTGAAGGATTTCAAATATACTCCACTTGAATATTAGCTATGAGTGAGTACAGGTATCTGACTACCGGGGTACAGTGCAGACCTCCACAATTTTCACTAGATTTACAAAGCACTGAATATAGTACATGAATGACTGGAATATTTAAATTACCAATCTTTTTTCTGAAACTAACTGAAATCTTACACTGTTGAATCAGAAATCACTTTTTGTATGGTATGGATCCTATTTATAACCCATCTATAAATATCTATTTCATGTTGGGTAGTTTCCTGAGAGGTCTAATGTGGCTGAACCTCTATTGTGTCAGATTTCCAAGCTGGTCAGTGCTTTGAGGAGAGTCTGTTTGCAACTTTGAAATGGTGGGCTTAAAAAATATGAAAAGGCTTTTGTAAATTTAGACTTATACTTTCCAAAAACAGGGATTTCACAGACTAAGTAAGAACTAGTAAATATGAAAAACAAATAATTTTTTAAAAAGCAGAATGAGACAAACCAGAAATATAGGAGGTTTTAGACAAATCTGGCCTTGCTTTCCTTCAGTATAGGAATGCAATGGTTTTTTGGGCCTCAAAAAATTTACCTAGTGTTCTCTGGCTCTCCAGGGAAAGAATTGTCTACTACTACCATTACATACAAACTCCTTGTTTATTCTTACCCTCTCCCTGCCAATAGTCCTTTGGTTTCATGAAAAATGTTCTTTGTCCCTCCAGAGATACTAATACATTAGTGCTGACAACATCAGGAGCCAGTAACTAGAAAAAACAAACAAATCAATGAATTTGTGAACTAAGCATAAAGACAGACATCACTTGTGAGTGCATGACATCTCTCTATACCTTGTCTTCCTGTCATTTTTCTGAGTTTGTGAACTATTAGAGATGCAAGAGATATAAAACTAAAAAGAAATGTTTGCCTTTCCTTGACAAAACACCTAACCTCACAAACTTTAAGGAAGACACAAAATAGCCAGCAACGTAAGTAATGGCCGCATAATCAATGTTTAAACATGCAACTGCATGGCAATACACAGTCCTCTGCAGAGAGAATACATAGATGGTCCCAAACAAGCTGAATGTAGAACTGTTAAGAAATATTGTTCTCTCAACATAGCCACCTAGCTGAGGAGTGCAATGTGTATTAACTTAAGCAGATCAGTGTGCTAATAGCACATTCTTACTAACGTAGCATGGACATACTACCTTTTGATTTCCACTTCTACATCTGCATGATAGCACTGATACAAACCTGTTCAACAGAGAGTAGCTGAATATATTAACAAGGCATTGCATTGTTCTTTGATTAGATACAGATACAGATGATTCAGGTTTACTTGATGGTAGCAGTAGCTTTAACCTCAAATATTTCAACTGTTTAAATGATTTTCATTTTATTCTTGCATTATATCTGGATTTTCTGTTATGCAGTGGTGTTGTTTTACTCATTATCTGAGGAAATACTTGGATCATTTAATGCAATTTAATGTTTTATGTGCTTTTGAAATGTTATAAACTGCTAAAAGCTGAAGAAACTGACTCTTATTGTAGCACAAAACTACAACGTGGTCTAACAATTATAGGAAAGCACTTTTGTCAACAGAGTCTCCAAAATCATATATAAACAACAGTGACAAATAGCACTTATCTTATTAATACTTCACGACTAATCCATCAGCTTTAACTAAGTCTCAAATGACCTAAAACTCTCAAAATTTCAGCCAGTACCCTGCCTTAGATTGCATGCTTCAACAATTTCATTATGCTAGTTTTCTTTCTACATACGTAATGCACAGATAAACGGATACACTGGGTTGCTGCCTTGTCTTCAGTGTTCAGTAGATTAAATGAAGTCCCAGTCTGAGTAAAGTGGAAAAGGAAGTAGTGGTGGTAAACACATATACAACACAAAGAAAATTATATTGTACATCTCAAGGGAGAATCAAATGCAGTTTTAGCATTTGATAATTTCCTCAAAGTTAAATTATATTTAAGAATCTTATATGAAAGGAATATGCTTTTACCGATATGAAAGTAAATTAAATTTACTTTTAAAGTAAATTGCTATGGGAACAAAAGACGATAGAAATGTGATTTTTCAGGAATCCAACTTAAAGTCAATGTTATCAACTGAACAAAAATGAACCGTATTCACTGTACAGCTAGTTAAAGGGAAATCCCGTCTCATTTCTCACCACAGGTGACTGATCAACAAATCCCTACAACAGAGGAAGACTCAGAGGTAACGGACACAGGCAACTTGGTCATCAAGCTCAGGGGCAAATATAAGGAATAATCAGAGCTGTTATAAAGAAAGCTAAACTGATCTCAACAGAAAGGAACCATGGGGAGACTTTCATTTTATAGAAAGGACTATGTCAGTTGAGTGGATGAACTGTTTTTTTAAATGGCCTATCCTGAGATAATCAAGAAGCGTAAATGTCTTCCCAAGCTAACCAGACCAGCATGGGGGAAGTGTGTAAGTGGCTCAGCCCTACTTACAGTATAAATACTGAGCAATCAACACAATAAATTTTGAGGAGAGCATGAGCTTGAGCTCACTTCAATTGTATGTTACTTATCAGTGGCTGGGGACATCCAGTTTCATCATGGTCAGCATATAGAGACTTCCTCCTGAAAATATATCTACCTCTTTTGATTTTTTATGGTGGATCTTGATTAAATATCCTAAAATTGAGGCTCAGCTTGAGACATCTAGAGTATTCAGTTGCCTAAACATAGGCATCTAGTACAATCTCAGATGTCCTTCAGCTAATAAGCTAAAGTGCAAATGACCTCCTAATACTGCATAATATCAGTATAATATAATATCAGTATAATATAATATTAATATAATATAATNCAATCGTCTAGTACAGCTGCCTGACCACTTCAGGGCTGACCAAAAGCTAAAGCAAATTATTAAGGGCATTATTCAAATCAAATGTCTCTTCAACACTGACAGGCATGGGACATTGACCACCTCTCTAGGATGCCTATTCCAGGGTTCAACCACCCTTTCTGTAAAATAACTGCTTCCTAATGTCCGGTCTAAACCTCCTCTGATGAAGCTTGAACTATTCCCACACTTCCCAATGCTGGATCCCAGGGAGAAGAGATCAGTACCTCCCTCTCCACTTCCCTTCCTCAGGAAGCTGTAGAGAGCAATGAGGCCACCTCGCAGCTTCCTTTTCTCCAAACTGGACAAATGCCAAGTCCTTAGCTGCTCCTCACAGGACATTCCTTTCAGACCTTTCAGCTCATTGCCCTCCTCCGGACGGATTTGTCTACCTTCACATCCTTCTTAAAATGGGGGCCCCAGAACTGAACACAGTACAATAGGTGAGGTTGCACCAATGCCGAATACAACAGATTAATCACCTCTTTTGACTGGCTGGTTTCCAATGTTAAATGCACCCCTGGATATGTTTTGCCCTTTTGGTTTCCAGGGTCCACTGCTGACTCATACAGAGCCTGCTGCCAACCATCAACCCCTATCTTCTGCCTCTGTGTAGATGACTCAGATATTCTAGGGTTTTCAAAGGGATAAGTCATCTAGGCAAATGAATTACCCTCAAGTGGGATTCAGATTCAGAGTACTGAGCTTTTACTTGAAGTATCTAAATATAGGTATCTATATGAACCATGTGGCTGAGCTCTCATTATATTCATCGGACAACTCATCATTACAGCCATCGGAGTCTGGAGAGCTATTCATTTCACCCAGAAGTAGATATCTATGCTTGATCATCTGAATGATGAAACAAACAATAGATATAATTAAACCAGACCATATCCAGAGCATCATTCCCTGCAGATAAGGTTTTACACCACCAGAACTTTACTCCTTTTCCTTAGAGATGTTTTTACTGTAATTCTGTAAGAATTCTGGAATAGTTCATTCATATTATAAACCAATAAAAAACTCTTCTGAATTATTTTCATGCACATTCACAGTATGTGGAATATTTAATTATGTATTGGTACGTATGTGATATTACAAGAAAATTTTGAGTCACCTGATTTGAAAAATTACACAATTGCATGAAAAAGTAACAATGCAATAATATTACACTTTGTAGCTTCCATTTTGCAACTTAACACTGAATTAAGTAATTTTGCCCACTTAGATTCTCATTCATTTTGCATTGCCTATAGTGACAAAAGCTAATTTTATATGTGTAAGGGAAGCACAGAATCACAGAACAATAGGGGTTGGAATGTACCTCTGTAGATCATGTAGTCCACCCCCTCTGCCAAAGCAGGTTCACCTAGAGCAGGCTGGACATGAAGACATCCAGGCAGGTTTTGAATATCTCCAGAGAAGGAGAGCCCACAACTTCTCTGGGCAGCCTGTTCCAGTGCTCTGGCACCCTCAAAGTAAAGAAGTTTTGCCGCATGTTCAGGTGGAATTTCCCACGTTCCAGCTTGCACCCATTGCCTCCTGTCCTGTCACTAGGCACCACTGAAAAGAGTCTGGCCCCATTCTTTTGACACCCGCACCAATATATAAGCATTGATGAGGTCCCATCTCAGTCTTCTCTACACTAAACAGACTCAGGTCTTTCCTCGTAACAGAGGTGCTCCATTCTTTTGATCATCTTTGTAGCCCTCTGCTGGTCTTTCTCCAGTAGTTCCTTGTCCTTCTTGAACTGAGTAGCCCAGAACTGGTCACAGTACTCCAGATGGGGCCTTACCAGGTCAGAGTAGAGGAGCAGGATAACCTCCCTTGTCCTGCTGGCCACACTATTTTAAATGTACCCTTGGAGACCATTGCCCTTCTTGGCCACAAGGGCACATTGTTGCCTTGTGGTCAACTTGTTGTCTGCCAGGACTCCCAGGTCCCCCTCTGAAGAGCCACTCTTTGCCACTGGTCACTGAGCTTTACCATTCAGCCAGTTCTCAAACCACCTCACTGTCCACTCATCTAACCTACACTTCCTAAGCTTAACTATGAGGATTTTAAGGGAGACAGTGTTAAAAGCCTTGCTGAAGTCAAGGTAGACTACATCATCTGCTCTCCCCTCACTACCCAACCAGTCATACCATTATAGACAGCTATCATATTAGTCAAGTATGATTTCCCCTTGGTGAATCTATGTTGATCACTCCCAATAACCTTCTTTTTCTCTGTGTGCTTGGAGATGACACCCAGAATGAACTGTTCCAATACCTTTCCTGGGATAGAGGTAAGGATGACTGGCCTGTAGTTTCATGCATCCTCCTTGCCCTTTTTGAAGACTAGAGTGACATTGGCTCTCCTCCAGTCTTCACGCTGTTCTCCATGACCTTTCAAAGATGATGGAGAGTAGCTTTGCAATAATGTCTGCCAATTCCCTCAGCACTCATGGGTGCATCTCATCAGGGCCCATGGATTTGTAGGAGTTGGGTTTATCTAAAATGTTCTCTAACCTAATTGTCCTTGACTAAGGGAAAATCTTTGCTTCTCCAGACTCTCTCTCTTACCTACATGATCTGGGACTCCTGAAGGCTGGATTTAGCAGTAAAGACTGAAGCAAAGAAGACATTATTTTTATGTTTACAACACTAAATGCATTGAAGGGATCCAAAAATCTTGAATAATGTAAGGACATTAATCTACTATTTTCATTATTGCAACCTAGAACTGAAGTGTCAAGATCTTGTAGTTAAAATATTATGAAAGACAGATGGAGACTGAAAAAAAATCTGCTTTCATTTATTGTTAAAAAAATAATATAAAAATTAAACATATAATCAACCACTATGAATATTTATAATTACAAACTATATAAAGGGAAATGATAAAAGAAAAAGTTACATTTCAGTTTACCTATGGCTGCTCCTACCTTTATATTTTAAGATGGAAAAAGAGACATGCAACTGCAGAAAAGTGTTGTACCTACAGTAGTGGGACTGTGAAATCAATTTCTCTCTCTTTTCATGCGTAAGTATTCATACGGAAATTTCTTTACACCTCTATAGTATAATTCTATGGTTTGTATGTGTGGAGGAGTCTGTGAGAACATTTTAATCTACAAGATCTCAAACAAAAGACCGTAGAAGAACTACTTGTGTAAAGTAATACACTAGCTAGTATATCTCAGAATGGAGGGTAATCCATAGTTGTTAACCTCTTTTCTCCTGTGGGACAGAATTAATTGTGACCCATATGTTTTTGCAATGATAGGCTTCCTATGGGAAATTATTTCCTATTTTTCTTAATAGTATAGTTTGAAATATCATGCAGTTACACAGGAATAAAGAAAACTGTAGCTCGCAGAAAGTTCACAAGGTAATACTCTATCTCAATAGACTGATTTCCTTGACATTTTGACTATACAGTGTATTTAAAATACAACAGCTACTCTTTCAAGTGCAACAGTACTTCAGGGATTATTCTCCTCTCTTTTGGAGAAATGAGGGCCTGGTTCTTCATTTGAAAATGAAGTATATTTCCTAGTTCAGAGAAAAAACAACCTATAAAGGTAAATATTTTAATCTGTTGGTTAGGTGTTCTATATATTGTGAGGAGAAAGAGTTTAACAATAGTCTTTAAAAGCAAACAAAAAACTCAATCCTTTTTCTAGATTTTGAACATATATTTAGATGCTCTGAAAATTTATATCCTCATCTTATGGCCTAAAGTTCCATGAATTTGTTATACATATAAAACTATAAAATTGCATTTCTTTTCACCAGTTTTAAATTTGTCTCAATGTAGCTTATGTAAAGACAGATACAAAGAACAGTAGCAGGCAGATGGAAAATGTGATACTTATCTACCTCTACTCCGTTTATTGTTGATTAAGGTAAACACTATCCCTTTATTATAATCCTACTCTCTTTCCTGAAAAGCAGTCAGTGGAAAAATTTAGTTACCTAGAATCCCTGTGGGCTGAAAGCTAATTTTTTTTTCCAAGACAGTACCAGTGGCATCTCTGCTTATAAAGGATTTGGAGTTATTGAGACATTTAGGTATATATGCACAGATTGACTAAGGGAGAAATAGAAATGGTTCTTTTCTTGTTCCTTTTATGACTACCACCTTGGCCATGTGCCATGGAAGGATATGACTCCTTAAATTTCTGTGCTCAAGCATAAAAGCCAGATCCTTCATGTCCACACTTAGCAAAATCACAGAGGCATTTTGTGTTTATCTCTATGGGAAATGTACCCACATGGATGTATGTATATGAACTAGAGAGTTCTAAGAACACAGCTGCCTGATTTATCTTCCCCCCCCAAAAAAAAACCATGCAAAATATGGAGCTTCCTTCAGTTATGAAACTGGCACATCTACACCTGTATTTCCATTTCAAGCAAAGCTGGGAAAGGACAAAGCTGGGAAAGGACAAAACTGTTCAATTTCTTATGAGATGTAAAAAATTGAAATAAATTATTCAGGAATTTAGATGGATATCTATTTTTATTACCTTCACTACTGTCAATAAAACTTGAGTATATTTCCACTTCAACATTATATGTGCTGATCACTGAATTTTCCTGTTAGTTGTACTTCCTGAGATCCACCCTGTTTTTTCACTGTAGCTGAACAATAATTCCTATCAGTTATCAGAACAACAAGGTAAGGGGTACTCTCAACAGCAGTATTAGCAATTTTCTAGGAAAGTTCTATGAAAATTCTGTTTAGCTAAAGGTCCATTGCTGAGGAAATACTATACATGAGTTTCTGCTCAGCCCTACACTGAGTATGACTTCATTTGCCATATGTTAGTGTAAGATTTGCCATCAGTAATGCTACTGTATTGCAAATAATTAGAAGTTTCTCAAATACCTTAACTACTTCACACCCACCTGTAAACATGCTGACCTACGAAATGACACATTCTGGTTTTTGGAGCTTTGTAACTTAGTCCTTGATTCTGCACAGGCGTGTGAGGAAATGCTGCCACAATCTATTTCATGTCTGCCTTCCAAAGTCCACACACATTTCCATTTGCCTGCTGTTTCAACTTGTTCTAATTGGACATGAAATTTTAAATACGAAGATCATTGCAGTTGACAAAGCAATAACATTATTTTTTTTTTTTGCTGTATATCTTTGCAAGTTCCACTCTGTATATGGTAGTAAAAATACAAATTTATAAAATAAAGATTTTAGCTTTACAATCCACATGGGCATTTTTTTTTTTTTTTCCAAATTGCTCTGAAAAAACCCCAGCAGAATAAAATGAAAGTGTGAGTAACTGCTCCACTTCCTAAATTAGGTCAAACTAACATCTGCCACACAAAGATGACAATTCCCTGTTTGCTGTAGTGAAAGTAACAAATTTTTCCCAAAGCCAATAAACCTTTACTGAATCTGCATTAAAATCTTATCCTCTCAGATCTATGCAACCTGGAATGTCTTGTGGAATATTTTTTGGAGATAATTGGCAGAAGGAAATGAGTTTCATTTTCTTATTTTTTCCATCTTAACTTGCATGATCTGAGAATGTCTTATCATAGATGAGAGCTGGGCAACTGTCCACAGAGCATCAACTTTTCCGAAACTTTAATATAATAATCATTTTTGCATGTTAACAATGAATCGGAAAGAATTCGAATAAAATTAAAATGTCATACTTGTCACCAGTCTAATGCTTTTCCTTGTTTTCTTTTTATGTTGCTGCATGCACATGTTGGAGAATATATAAGTTGATATGTATTACAATCAGCAATATTCTGAGAATACAAAATATGTGTCTGCAGCCTATGGAGTGTATGTATCACAAGTTTTAAGTCGGTAAGCATGTTTTCTTTGTAAATCTAGTTTAAAGTCTCTTCGGAATGAATTTTCTTACTTCATTTTTCAATAATAGTAACTTACTTCCTAGACCACAGGTATTATTGAAAAAATAACCTTTTACATTCCTTCACAGTATTTTTGAAATTGAGATATCATGAACATTACCATGTTTGCTAGATATTATTTAAGTACCCTGTGGTTATTTCTACCTTATACAGACTAATGAGGATCACGAAAAAAAAAACGTCAGAAATAAGACAATATTCTGTGTAGTTATGCTTCATGTGGCAGGAGCAAGAACTTCTAAGAGGGCCTGAGCTTTTAAGAGTAAGAGAGGTATTTCCAGTTGCCACTGAGATCTGTGGAAGCTCTAGTATGAAGAAACAGCCTGGGATTCTCTGTATCTTCCAGGGGAGCACTGTAGCACCCAAATACAAAGATTTTGTGTTCTCAGTCTCTTTGTAGATTTGTTTGATTGCTATAGGCTTGTATGTACTTTTGGTCCTGTTTTGGTAGCTTGTATGAAGGTTATGTGGTTTTATCCTGTAGTAATGCATTTTCACTTCGACTTCTTTGACAGTGAGAAGGCTTTTTCCCTTCCCGCATAAAGGTCATTAAAAAAAAAATTAAATAATCATATGCTAAGCAAATTCCCTACCAGATTCATGTGCAATCTTCTTAACAGTAAAACAGTGTTACCCCAGACTCAGTGAATTTTAGTTACAGCTAAATAATTCTCCTTTAGAAGTTTATTTAAAGGCAATTAAATCACTGATTTGCTTAAAAAAAAAAAAAAAGAAAAGAAAAAGAAAAATTGCTACTTTTTTTCTCCCCAAAATAAACTATGAGAAAAAAAGACCTAAACTTTGTTACATTAAAACTGAATTCAAGGGAGGGGAATTTCAAGGGGAGCATGGCTTGCTAGGGCTTTCTTTCTAAAAGAATTATTACTTTCATTATGCCAAAATCAGTCATAAGCCTTATGAAAAGAATGACAGTGAAAGCATCACACAACAACGTATCTGGAGGATATTCATATGAAGGTGTCCATTTTAAAGTGTAAATCTAGACTCTGAAATAGACTCTGTGTTCCAATTCATAGTTTTAAAAGCTCTCTGCTGGTAGTTCTGAGAGTGGAAGTAACTTGGGCACATCTATGAACAAAATTAGCCACAAACTCAATAGTGTAAAAGTGTAATAAATTTTGTGAATTAAAACTTAGGTATGTTTGCATTTATTATTTCTGTTGTAGAGGAAGACACTTATTTCCTCAAAGGCTACTACAAGAAGGGAGTATCACCCAGACTCTTTTGTGAAATAATGAATATCATTCAACTGAAAACTTTTGTGATGCAAAGACATTTCATGGTGCAAAAAGACAAGTATTGTAGGACCTCTTTTCTTTAGAAGCTACTATTATTTATTTTTTTTACCTCAGTGAGGAATTTGGTATCCCATATTAATTTTTATTTCTCCACTTAACAAAGTAATAACACATCTTACCGGGCTGTGTGTTATGGTTCTTCTTGGAAAAAGCCTCAGGTATTGAAATAGCAAGGGTATTAAGATATCCAAGGTGAGATAAGATAAGATAAGATAAGAGGTGTAAATTATTTTATGAGCTACTCACCCTGAGAAAGACTTTTGGTATCTCCTTTTTATGAAAAGGAAATTTAATGTATATTAATAATTCTAAATTTGCCTCATGCATTTTAGAAAAAAAATGTTTTGTATATTTTTCTACTAAATACAGTCTGAGCAGGTTGTACCATACTATTTTATCTGAGAGAAGACAATACAGAGGTTTTCTGATAAGAGATGAGAAAGCACTATTCTCACACCTGTTCAAATATCTGACTGAAAAATTTTCTTGTAGTTTCTCTACAGCATGTTGATCTTACAGCCGTTATGCATGATTACTAAAATCTATTTTATATATCACAGGTATAGTTGCCTCTTATGATGTTTTCCATAGAATATTTGAAAATATGTTTTTTATTGAATTTTCACTTACATTTGTTTATTGCGTACTCCATATGTGGTGCGATTTTTGTAAACAATTGTATCGTTGATTCATTAAAAAATAAAGCTGGCAGTGTTGATACAGCCTTCCCTGGCTGCAGATCAAGCAAATATAAGCAAAAACTTTACATTTATTTATCGGTAGGTTAGAAATAACACAGTAATTTACAAGAAACATTTACAATTAGAGCATAATTTTGAGTAAATCAAAACCATACGCAACAAATATTCTTTCCATTTCACAGGTAGCTATGACAGTGTTTGTTAAAAATTAGAAAATTTATTGGGATCTTGGGAGAGGTACTGCTTGCAGAGGGAATTCAATCTCCAGAACAGCATGGTTAGTCACTCTTTGGTGGTGATGGAAGTTCTGTATTTGAACAGAGACCTGTTACAACGGTCTTTGCAGTAGCATCTTCGGCTCAAATCACTGTTTTATAGTTCTTAGAATCCATCTGGCCTCAATGCATGCATTATTACTTGCCTTTATATATTTTAAGAATATACAAAATATCCTTTAAATAAATTAACTACATATGAAAGACTAACCCACCTGGTCATGTCTTCAGGAATAGCTTTCATTGAATACTTACAATCATCTACATATGATTTAATTACTTCTGTATCAGGAATAAACTCTGGGACTCTTTGGGGCACACCACCCAGGGTGTTGATCAACTTTTCTAAGTATACAGATTGTACTAAGAATTGTGCAGGAGTTGTCTCTGGCTATTTCTAGACCTGCCCAAAATTCTTATCAGGAGAGCTCCTCTAGTAATTGGTCAATTGTAAAGGTTCAGTTGATCTAGTTTCAAGTCAGTCCATTGTCTCAAGCCAATCCATCATCTCATCTATGACTACCAAGGGAGTTCCTGGACCACCCAAGAATTAATAACTCAGTTGTGATACCATGCGGACAGCCACAGCCCTGATATACTACAGAACAGCCCCAACTATTCCACAGAACATATTTGATTTCATAATTATAATTCAAGTACTATAGCTCTTGACATGCTATAGAACAGTCTTTAACAAATAACAATTATTTTTTTACAAATTTGTTTCCAATTTGTTTACAATAATATGTGGTGCATACTGAATATCATTCTGCCTTTTATTAACAGTAGTTCTGGGATTTGCTCCTGGTTTCTGTCAGTATCGCTGTTCATTTCTTTCACATACCTTTCTCTCCTCTCCTGCTTCAAGCTCATCAGCAACTGAGGAGGTATAGCTACAAATCTAGGAGTGCTGGAGGAATGCAGAATTACTTGCAGGGCTCAGCTTTTGGATAAAGAATCTGTACCCCCCCATCTCTTACCAAGACAGAAGTTCCTATTCTCAGCACAGAGGAAAGAGGAGAGCAGAGAGGAGGAATGAGAAGAAACTTACACCTGAAATTAGTGCTAGAAACTCTTGGTTAGGAACAGCCTGTAACCGATGAAACAAAACATGTACTGGTTTTCACTGAAGCAGAAGGCGTCAAGGACAGGAAGAAATAGCAGAGGAGAGTCAAAAGTAACAAAGAGAACAAGGAGATACTTCCGTAAAAGCTAGGAGATTTTGGAATATTTATTATTATTATTCCTAAAAGAAATGATTGATTCAGAATTAATTTCTGAAGTGCTATTTAGATGAAAATTATTTCTAATCAACCTTTGGGAAAAGTCAATACATTTCTGGAAGACCACATAAGAGATAAGGGTCTTTGAATACATTATTTTTTAATTGTTTTATATTTTAGAATATAACACAAGGTTGAAACATTGATTAATTATGGATGTGGGCAAAATTTCATTATCCACAGCTGGGACTCTTTTGTGCTCTAATAAACCTCTGTAATCTGACCTTATCAAATGCTGCGTATTATGTGTTGCTTAATGAAGGACTGGGCCCCTAACACATTCTCACTATATATATGAGTTTTATCTGAAAGAAAATTTAATAGCTTTCTCTGAATATTTGTGCATATGCACAATAATTTACTGATGCAAAGTGGATGCAAAGTTAATGCAAACTGTTATTTAGGAAACAAAAGATTAGGAAGGTATAGAGTTCTCTTTATATAGTCTTTCAAAAACTACCTTACCATATTAGAGACAAATTGATTGTAAAATATTGTAACCTAGAATAATATAATTTTTATTTTAAAAACTTATTTTATTTAAAATTTGTTACAACACTTTTAAGAACAAATCGTGGCTTTAATGAATGATCCAGGCACTGAGCTGTGAAGAATAATCTGTCTGAGCCTGGAGAACACCAGCTCTTCTTTTTAATCTTTAGCAATTCTGTTCATTTAAAAAAAAATAATAAATGTAATAATAGATTTTTCAAACAGAAAGTTACATTTTTGTGAAATTATAATGGAATTTATCTTGTTCTTTTGACATCAGGGCACTATTCGGTAGGGCACTATGTGCAAGCAGTAGATTTGTGACAAATGAAAACCTCAAGGAATGTTTGCCATTTATTCCTAAGTCCTATGGTAACTTTACTGAAATCTACCTCTCAAATGCTGTGAGCAGTACATGTAATCCTTTTGGCCTCTACCAAACTTATTTCAAAGAGAAAATTTCTTCCTTTACTTCCAATTAGATCATTCTTCAAGCTTGTCTATTCCTAAAAGATCTCTATACTATATTTATTCTGCAAGGAAAGGAGCAAGATAGTTAATGGGAACAAAAAAAACAACCCACATTTCTGTGTCTTTTGGTCCCAGGGTAGATTCCAAAAGGTTTGTCGGAGAGAGTAGGTGGCATCATTTGCTATCTGACAGTCAGGGTCTAAAATGTATACATATCAGAACTGCTTGGCTGCCTCTGGGGCTAACCCACCACACATATATCTGTGTAAAGAAATGTTATGTATTTGGTGCTTTAGAGGACAGAGTTCTTGGTTAGCTTGTAAGCGTAAGTCCAAAAGAGTTCTTTCTCTCTGTAGAAGGATTTCAGAGAAGAGTCCAGTTGGTTCAGACTCACTGAGTTCAGCTTAATATTTCAGTCTTAGAGCTGTATCACTTAAGGCTGATTATGGTTGGTTGTATTTACCCCTCTATATAGGTCTGTTTATATAAATCAGACACAAAGGAGAGTTCTCCAGTCACAATTTAACTGTAATGCAAATTTACCCTTCCATCCTGATGGAATCACACTACATGAGTATGACTTCAGAGAAACTACAGAAGAATTACTACTGATGCATAGATGTAGGGAATATGTGTAGTGCTAAATAGATTTGGGGCTGTAATAAATTCTTGTGATTCTTGAGAGGCAGGGATTGGCCTCTTCTCCCAAGGGAATAACGACAGGACCAGAGGAAATGGTATGAAGCTGCGGCAGGGGAGGTTTAGATTAGATATTAGGAAGAATTACTTTACTGAAAGAGTGGTCAGGCACTGGAACAGCCTGCCCAGGGAGGTGGTGGAGTCAACATCCCTGGAGGTATTTAAGAAACATGTAGACGTGGCTCTTCAGGGCATGCTCTAGTGGCCAAGATTATTGGTTTGTGGTGGGGTGTTGTGTGTGGGGTTGTGGGTGTGGGGTTTAGTTGGTGGGTGGCTTGTTTGTTTGTTTGTTTGTTTTTGTGTATGGGGTTTTTGTTGTGTTTTTGTTTTTTGTTTTTTCATGTGGTTGGACTCGATGATCTCAAAGGTCCCTTCCAACCACTAAGATTCTGTGACTGACTGTGGGATCCACACACAACCCAAGCAACCAGAAAGTGGGGAGTCATTTCAATGATGAGACTCTGTACTTGACCTTACTCTCCATAGTGTAGGTCAGTATATGTCCTTTCAAATACTTTCCAATTTAGTTTCCAGTTTGGGACTTTGCCAGAAGTGCCTGAAGGCATCAAAAGATTTTGCTACTAGTAAACCTCCCTCCTTTCCTCACCTCCCCAGATTTCAGTCCAATTTTTTTTTCCTCAGAATTTTTTATCTCATTATTCTGTGCTCCTATTCCCTTCCAAAATATTAAATAAATTCTCTCCTTTCTTGCTATTGTTCCAATAGGAAGTGATTGTTGACTTTTTCTCCATAGCACAAAGTGTCTTTATGTCAAGGTAGAACTTTTCTGATTCACAGGAACTTATGTAAAATGTTCCCTTCCCCTTGTTTGTCATTACAGAACTTAAATAGTACCAACACTATGCAAAATAAAGGGTAGAAAATTGGTCTGTAGACTTCCTTCATTCCTTATTAGTATAGAGAGTGGAGTGGAGATGAGATAACATTTTCCATTCCATAACAAAAGATATAAATCTCATGATTCTTGATTGCACTTAGAAGTTTGAGGATGCATGTATACAAGGTTTTAGGAAATCAACTTTAGGCATTTGTTTATATTGTCTTGCGTTAGATGATGAAATTAGGTTATTAACTTCACAATTTTTTGGGTTTTTTTTGTTTGGTTTTTTTTTTCTCATTTTCTAACATTTATCTTCTTCATGTTTCTTTATGAGGAGGATGGAATTTGTGGAACCACTTTTCCCTTTCCTAGTTTGTTGCATAAAAAAGATAAATCATATCTGCCTGAAATGGTGCTTTTTTGAGATAAAGGTCACAATTTGCTCTACAGAAAATAATCTTTCTCCCTGAAATTTGGTTTCTTAAACTTGGTGACCATGAAAGACTGATTTATATTGCTATGGTAGAACAGTTTAATGCTGTGCTTGAAAAGAAAAAGTTGTAAACCTTGAAGTTGGCATAGAAATAGTTAGTTCTGAAAAAGCCCATGGTTTTAGCAAAAGAATTTCAGCTTCAACTCAGCGGAATACAATACAGTATAGTCTACTTTAAGTGACATCAGGCTAAGCTGTCTGTCAGGCTAAATGAAGAGAAAACATTTTATTAAATAAGACTAGTTTCTAAATTACTAATCTTCATGCTGCAGCCATTCACTCATAATTTCAGTGGCGTTGGAAATGGTCTCTTCTTTTTACAAATCAGAAAATAGGAACAAGAAGTTTCTAAGTAAAAGAGGGATGTTATTTACATAAAGAATAATTTGAACCATTTTGCTATGCTTGTCCCAAGGACAATTTCTGTTTCTATCTTTAGAGAAGGTGCCTCAGAATGCAGACATAGGAGTGTGTAACTGTAATAATCATTATAAGATAGACCTTGTGAAAACAAGTACTTTGCAGTGAAGTGCTAAATTTTTGTAATAAGATTTACCTCATGTTGGACTTGTCAGGAAAAAAAGCCAAATTAAACCTATGTGAATCTTGACTTCAGCCTAGGAAGATGCAGATCACTTCCTGGGAGGGGCTGAAAACCCTGACCAGGATTTGAGACCAATGAAAATTTATTGTATACTGAATATGAACATATAGACAACCTGATAAATATCAGGAACATAAATATAAAACTAAAGATTAAAATCATCAGTATGTTGGCTAACAGTTGACATGATAAAACTTGCCATGGACGAGTAAAATGCTTGAAGTATCCGGTTTTGCCAAGATATCAATACTTTGAATGTGACAGTTTTTTCTGTTCAATTTGGGACCTATTTGAATATGACCCACTTATAACTCTGACTCAAACATTGTGTTAATGATATCTACAGAAAGACAAATACTGAACTGGGAAAAAGGTAAAGAAATTTAAATAATTTAATTATTGA
>VXBJ01005257.1:847167-885660 GCA_013400055.1 Nycticryphes semicollaris
GTATACAAAATTGTTATCCTTTATATATTAAAATATATAGATTTTTTATTATGTAATTATATGCTTTTTATACATAAAGAACAGGTGATAGATGATAATTAGTTGTATAAATGAGTAACACAGATATCTCCTGGATTCTAATAATTGTGTATATTTTGTGTATTAACCTTTAATAAATTATTCTTAAGTGGAATTCCCTTTTCAGGAAAGGTTGCTATAGGAAAATTCTCTGAGACCTGATCAAGGACCAAAGAGGGTGTATCCTAACTCTCAGTAACTAGTACCTTGTTTTCATAGGTATGGAGTTTTTGTAAAGAACTTCGCCATAGAAGCAGATGAAACAAAATTTACATTTACGGTTTATAGATTCAGTTCAGTTCAGCAATGCAATTCCCCCTCCTCTCTTTGCTATTCACTCTCACCCCAGGATAGAATCATAGAATTTTCTAGGTTGGAAGGGACCTTTAAGATCTTCTAGTCCAACCTTAAACTCTGCTAAATAACTGATAATAAACCGTCACTAAACCATGTCACTAAGCACAATGTCAACCCATCTTTTAAATACCTCCAGGGATGGTGCCTCAACCAGTTCCCTGGGAGCCCATTCCAATGCTTAATAACCCTTTCAGTGTAAACATTATTCCTAACATCCAATCCGAACCTCTAGTGGTGCAACTTGAGGCAACATGTAACAAAAGCAATCAAAGCTCATTGATCTGGAAATAAAATTGGGAAATGTGGGATATTATGTTGATTTATGAGATTTTTATTATTTTCTAGTTTCATCTAGGGAAAAAAAATATATGAACACAGTCTTTTTCTGTTCCATTTCCACTCATGTTTTGAACTGGGGTGCGCACAGTCATAGAAATTCATTAACATGCTGGACCTCAAATAGCTGTACAGTTTTCTGGAACTTCTGGGTGAAAGTTTAGGTCACTTATTTTTGCAGAACTGGTTCATCCATCCTTGGGTATGATACAATAATTCAGCTTTCCTTATGTAGCTGGAAAAGTCTAGAAAATATTTAACAGCTTCACTCCCTCCCTGGGTAAACCAAAAATAAGAAATCTAGAGCAAATTACTCTTTTACTCTTTTTTTTTTTTTTTTTTCTAAACCCCCTTCCCCCCAAAAAATGCATGCTTCTTACAATGCAAAAGCATAAAATGGATAATAGGGAGCTAAGCTAGAGGTCTATTTAATATGTCCCTGTCCTTGGCTAGGTGCTTACAGAAGTTCAGAATATTTTTTTCCAGCAGTGTACTAACAGCTTTGGCAAGCTCCTACTTAAAACCTTCCAAAGTGAAGACTTTACTTTTGCATCACAGTGTTTAATAGACCTTGCTGGACATTTCTCCTATGCATTTGCCTAATCTACTTTTGATCCCATTTGTACTTTTGGCATCCAAAATATCCTGTGGTAAAGAGTGCCAGAATTTAATTACACATTCTGTGAAAAACTACTTCCCTTGATTTGTTTTAAACCAGCTGCCTTATAATCTCATTTTCTGCCCCTATTTTATGTGTTATGAGATATAGTGAATAATAGTTTCTTATTCATCTGTTTCATGCCATTCATTATTTTATATAGTTTTATCATACCCCACCACCTGTTCTCTGAAGCTGATGAGTCTTGTTCTATTTAATTTCCCTTTCTGCAGAAGTCATTTTATATCTCTTAGCATCCTTCTTCATATCAAACATTTCCTTCTTGCCAGCAAGTGACCAAAACTGTGTGCCATATTTGAGACATAGGAATACCACAGTGGTTATCAGTGACACAGCAATATTGTCTGTTCTTGTCTCTCTGCTTAATAACCCATGATGTGCAATTTGCCTTTTTCACCTCAGATGAATACTGAGCTGACTTTTCCTAAGTTCAGATCCATATTTCTCACCCAGCTGACTGAAAGCAAAATTTAAGTCCATCAGTACATTACAATTTTAAACACTGGGTTTTTTTCTACCATCTTTTTTTTGTCTGAGATTCTCTTTCAGCTCTTTTAGCCTGTTTTATTTTGGACTATCCTTAATAATTTAGTATCCTCAACTATCAACCACCTTTGTCATGCCACTACTGATCTTTCTGTTCTAGGTTTTTCATAGAGAGCCTGAACTGTATGAATACTGGTACAGTTTTTGTGATACCATGCCATGCTACTCTTAAAATCAACTACTTATGTCGACTCCTCTTTTCATATCAGGTAACTAGTCATTAGTAAAAAAAAAAAAAAATCTTATTTACAATAATGGTATATAAAAAAAACCCTAACAAGTCTATGAAATATTCATTTCCTATGCAAACATAGTCTTAACGCGCTTCATTCAGAACATCTATTAATTCCATAATTTTGATAAATAGTTTGGTCAATGTTTTTAGATTGTCAAGTGAATAAATACGTAAGACAGACAAAAAAGCAAGATAAGGGTGGAAAAAAATGTCTGTCCAACACAAAAGATTAAGAATTCACATAATAATCAATTAGATTTTATCCTATAGTCAAAAAGTACTGTAAATACCAAGAAGATAATAAATGCCATATATATATGACTTTCATCTTGGAAATGCTATTACCAGTGTTTTTTTTTCTTATAATAGAAGTAAATTGTCACATCACATCCATTTTTTTATTCTTTGGAAGTGATACTTCTGTCAGCTTGAACCCTGAGATGTGTTTCAGTTATTTTCTTAAACAGTTTTATGGTTCTGTGTGAAATTATATGCCCCTAAAAATCCTAGGTATTCCAAACATAGGTATTGTGCATACAGAAATCTGCAACATTTTCTAAGTCTTAACTTTTTTGGAGATAACTATGAGATTTAAGAGCTTCAACAAAAATTCAGTTAGATATTCTTTGAACAATAAACACCAAAATTTTTCATGCATGGATATTAAGACTTCAAGTTGCGTGCAATTTCTTAATAAAATTAAGGAGTCATTATTATTAAGTTTTAAGAACTATTTTTCTCAGAAATGAAATAAAAAGCTTTGTAGTTTTCAGAAGTGAATGCTTGCTACTTTTCAGATGGAACAGTTTCTTGCCATAAAAAATGTCATTTATGTAAATCAACACCAGTTTATGGTGTTTCATATTTCTTTCATCTGTAATTCAGCAATATTAATTTTCACAGTCTTTTTAACATCGTCAAGACTTTTGACTTTTGCATATCCTATTGCCGATCAATGTTCCAGAGCATTGACACTCTATTTTTGTTGTTTTGGTTAAAAACTGATGTCTAGAAAAATTTTGGTTTAGCATTAACTTGAGCTAAACTTGGTCAGGCTGAATTATAGCCTCTTAATACTGAGAATTTTATCAGAAAAACTCAGAAATCTTTATAGTCGTCATATAATGCACTACACTAATAATTGAACAATATCAGTAATTTCAAGATAAAACAGCCAAAGAAAATAAGTTGAGAATTTAGCAATTATATTTCACTAAGTTGTATTTGAGATCTAAACTTTTTTTTTTTTCTCTGACAGGTAAATAACCAATGTCTTTTATTTAGACTAGATTATGGAAAGTGAAAGTGCTATTGGAAACAGCAATGGCATAGAATATTGTCTTTTATCAAGAGCGGTATCTTGTAAATGTCTTAAGCTGTCTAGTTAACATGATAAATACATTGGAGTACATGCACATTTTAATTACTAACAGTGAAATCTGCTGAAATTGAAGTATTGCACTCAGAAAGAGCTATTAATGTTGAAATGACCCATTTAATAGTGGCCTGTGGTATCAAAGTATGGATTTAAATTAGTAATTAATAAAAGTCCATTTCTGAAAATGCTAACACAAGAGCTCAATAAAAATGCTAACTAGGTCTCAAATACCACAGACAGTTTATTGACATTTTAATACATATTACTTATGCTAAATACTTTTGTACACTCAGAACTAAGGATGAGAGGATAACAATGGACATATTTCCAGGCTAGCAGTTAAGAGATCAGTGGTACACTTAGTGGACTAGTTCACTTTTGTAGGTTTTAATCCTGCTTATAATGGAGGAACACGGCATGATTTCTTTTTGAAGCTGCGTTTACAAAATGAATCATTTTATCTCAGAGTGCAGAGAATAAAAATTCTGATTTTTTAAAAAAAGAAGAAAATTAAGTACTTCTCGTCAGACTATATTTTTCAATGTCCAGGAAAGTGAGCTCTCCATGATTTAACAGTGAAAGTGTTCCTGCTGCTATAAAGACAAAAGATGACATACTATCCATCTTGTTTCTCCCACCTTTACATCCAGCATGTGACATGTCAGAGGCTCAAAACACCTCACAAAATCCCGATTGCATATGTCAGGCAGTGCAGAATGCTGTCCACTGTTCTGTTGGACAGAACAGATATTTCTTGAGAAAAATACTAACTCCTATTTTAAATCATAGCCCCTTTTTTTCAGACAACCCAAGGATTAATTAGCCCAATTCAATAAGATAGTACAGTGCATATTTAAATCTATAGGATTAGTGTGCCTTGCTGAATGATGCCCTAAATTTACAGCTATTTTTATTGGCAGATAAAGAGCTTTAATGGAATGCTAGCATAAATCCTGAAACTGGAACATAGCTGCTGAGGTATATTACATATCTTTGGACAGCAGCAAAATATTTTTTTCCTTGTACCTAAATGTAACTTTTTTCCTATGTAAAACATCAAGGTTAGGGTGGTGACTATATGTGTATTTCTATATATATACAGATATATATACATATATACACATTAAAAGTATGTCTTGTTAAGAAGACTTAAATTTTTAATAGAAAAGAAATTTTTTGGAAGACTGACATTCTTCAATCTCTCTGTAGATATAAAATCACAGAATCACAGAATCGCAGAATGCTATGGGGTTGGAAGGGACCTCTGTAAATCATATAGTCCAACCCCCCTGCCAAAGCAGGTCCTCCTAGAGAAGGTTGCACAAGAACTTATCCAGGCAGGGTTCAGCATACTATTATCTTAATTCTTCCATTTTCTGCATTTTTGTTCAAAACTGATTTATTTTTAGCTATATGTGGAATAAGGGAGATGGGGAGGTGATTTGGGTGACTCTCTAGTTTGGTGAGACTTAGAACGTCACCATCCCAGGTTTAGTTACATGTTACCTTTTTCCTCCACTTTTTGACTATGCTGTTTACAGTCTACACACTTCAGAAATGAAGATCTGAACTTCAGTGAGTGGAGTGCCTAGTACATTACAGCTTTTTACCTCCTTGAGAAGCTCTGGGAGCCATCTAATGTGAGCATTTAATAACGACCAGTACAAATGCTCTCTTATTATCTGCAGCAATTTCATTTAAAAATTTGGTTTAGAGTCACCTTCCTTTTAATTTTCAACTTGTTTACATTCTTTTGATGTCAACTGTTTGCTCTTTCATTGCTTCACTTTCATTTTGCCATTTGTGAGTGAAAAGTGATGAGCAGTCTCTAGGCAAATATGTTCTATGTACTATCCTTTCTTTACTGAGTTTCTTGTCAAGAATCACTTCCGACAGGCATGAAATCACTAGAACAACCCAAACATTACTATAAAATTTAACCAATAACACTGGTCATATTTTTGGACTTATTTAACAAATAATAATATTCTTGTGTAAAAAAATTGTTACAGATTTCAAAAGCAACTAACAACTTTGACATATTTTATTGTTTTTAACTGAAAATAGAAAAAAATTGCTGTCTTTAGTTGTCTTACCTGTCCGATGGGGTATTCAAAGACAGATACCCACCAAGCTACTCTCTCACTTTTCTTCCTTAACAGGACAGGGGAAAAAATAAGATGAAAAAGATGAATTTGTTACCAATTAAAATAGATTTGGATATTGAGAAACAAAGATGAAATTAAATCAACACTTTCCCCCCCTCCAATCTCTTCCACGTTCAACTTTATTTCTTCAATCCTGACATTTCTACCTAGCATGGAAAACCTGCTCCAGCATAGGCTCTCCACAGGCAGCAATACTTTCAAGAATACCTCCAGTTTGGGCTCCTTTACAGTGTAGATATTTTTTTTACGGCATGGACTTCTTTACAGGCTGCAGGGAAATCATTGTGCTGGTACCGTGAACACCCCTTCCCACTCCTTCACTGATCTCTGTGTTCGTAGGGCTGTTCCTTATATCCTTTTTTCTTCACTCCCCAATGCCATGCAGCATTTAGCCCTTTCATAAGTATGATTCCCCTGAGACACGACGACCTTGGCTGTGGGGTTCAGACGTGCCCTGTCATGGGTTGGTTAGAGTTGGCTGTAACTGGCTGTGTCCGGCTCCAGGCAGCCCTGGTCTCTTCCCACAGAGGCAACCACACAGCCACCTCCTACTACCAAAACCTTGAATATACACCAAATACATGTTAAAATAAAGCAAATAAACAACCTATCTTTGATCTCTCTATGTTTATATTTCCCGTCCTGCCAAATATAATCATTGTTTGTGGAAGAAGTGGGTAAATGAAAAGTGTTGAAGTCGCAAAATTTGACACTGAGAAGTAACATGAGGGATCCTATATACTTAAAAATTAAAAGGACTATTTTTCCATGTTCATGTTCCATTTTTTTCCGTAAGAATCCCTAAGGATCACTGAGTCACTTGACATTCTACATATGCCACAAAATCACACTATTGCTACTCCAGTTAGATATAGCATTTACATTTAGGACTTGCTATTACTCAGTGGCATATCACAAACATAAAAGAAGACCCAGTTCCTAATTTTTTACAAACATAAATGAATCTCTACATAATAAACGTATGATCCAACATGTTTATTATCTAAAGCACTAGTCTTATATTAAACTTTCACTTCCTATATTTTAACTACCAAACACAAGAATATTAAAAAGTTTTCAAGATTTACCTCACTCTGCTTCTACCAGATCCCTCCTTCTATTCACAATGTGTGAAGGTTATGTCTACTTGGAGCAAACGTGGGCCACGTGGCTATCCTCCAGTACTTCAGAATGAGAGAGCTTAAATATGAGAAGCAGCATAGGATTAACAAGGGCTTTGGTTTGAACTAATTATCCCTGCTGAAGTATCACCTCAACAGAGTGTCATGTTTCATTCAGATAGCATTGGGCCATGGAGGTGTACCTAAAATTAAGCATTTGTGTAAATCCTTGCAGGACCAGTGTTTAAATTTCATACCATTCCAACAAAGAAGCCCTGTGTGGGCCAATTAATAGTCAGCTTTATGTTCAGCCAAAGCTGATGTACAGCCTTGAATATTTTAGTGAGAGAGAAAAATAATAAAAAATTAAACCTTCGCTGCTCTAAACTCATGATTGTTCGGTGTTTATTTTGTTAAGTGAAATTGTTTCACCTGTGTTGAAAGATTCTGTATGTAGGCTGGCTTCCATTTGGCATAATAACGCTATGTCTTAACTAGTTATTTATTATCATCTAATATCAGCAGAGCAACCTTTAAGAAACATGTCATGCATGACAGAAATCTGCAGCACAGCATGAGTTATATAGAGTAAAACGTCATCTGTGCTTAGACGTAAAATCCAAACCTCCTTGAATTTATAGAAATAAATTGAAAATTATTGAAATACACTGCTTCACTTAATTTTTTAGAGACAGTTCTGATATGCTTTTTATTATGCATTTTTTTATGCATAGAATCACAGAAGGGTTGGAAAAGAAGCTTAAAATCACTGAGTCAACTGTAAACCTAATACTGCCAATTGCACCACTAAACCATGTCCCTGAGCACCCCATCTACATATTATTTAATACCTTCAAGGATGGTGACTCAACCACTTCCCTGGGCAGCCTGTTCCAGTGCTTGATAACCCTTTCAGTGAAGAAATTTGTCCTAATATCTGGTCTAAACCTCCCCTAGTGAAACTTGAGGCCATNCTCACTGTTTCTGATAAAAGCCAGGATGCTGTTGTCCTTCTTGGCCACCTGGGCACACTGCCAGCTCCTACTCAGCCAGTTATCAGCCAATACCCCCAGGTTCTTTTCTGTCAGGCACTTTTCCTGCCACTTCCCCAAGCCTGTAGTGCTGCATAAAGCTGTTGTAACCCAAGTGAAGCACACAGCACTTGGCCTTGTTGAATCTCATGCTATTGGCCATGTCCCATCAGTCTAGCCTGGACAGATCTGTAGAGCCTTCTTACACTCAAGCAGATCAACTTTCCCACCCAACTTGGTGTCATCTGCAAACTTACCAAGGGTGCACTCATTCCCTCATCCAGCTCAATGGTAAAGGCATTAAACAGAACTGAGAACTGAGTTCTAGGGAACACCACTTATGACAACTGGATTAAGCTCCATTCGTAGCTCTTTGGGACCTGACATCCAGCCAGTTTGTTACTCAGGGAAACGTACTCCTGTACAAGCCACGAGCAGCCAGTTTCTCAGGAGAATGCTGTGGAAATAGTGTCAAATGCTTTACTAAATTTCAGGTATATGATATCCCCAGCCTTTCCCTCATCTGCTAAGCAGGTTACCTTGTCACAGAAGATCAGGTTAGTCAAACATGCTGACTTGGCCTGATCACCTGGTGGCCCTGTATGTGCTATGTGTTGACACTCAAGGTGATCTGGTCTATGACTTTTCCCTCACCAAGGTCTGGTTAACATGCCTGTAATTCTGTGGATTCTCCTTATGGCCCTTCTTGTGGATGGGGGTCACATTTCTAACCCCCAGTCAATTGCGACCTCCCTGGTTAGCCAGGGCTACTGGTAAATGACAAAAAGTGGATGACAAAAAGTGGGTTGGTGAACACTCTCACCAACTGTATCAGTACCATTGGGTGGAACTCATATGACGCCATAGGCATCTGTGTGTTTAAGTGGTGTAGCAGTTTTTTTGTTTGTGGGTGGCTAATCCCCATCTTCCAGTTCACTTTTGCTTTGCTTGTAAAGACAAAACTGCAAAACAGGCTGAAGCACCTTTACACAAGAAATACATTTCAAAGGGTATGAAAAGATGAAATAAAAAGAGAGGGCAGATCATGTGGTGCCTATGAAAGGGTTTTTTTAAATGCTTTTACAACATATGAGAAACCTTACTTTATGTATTTGAATCCTTTACTGGGTTTTCACCACAGACCGTTGACATTAATCAGTGGCAATAAGATTACTTTAACCTATGTAGTCCTACACAGGAATCCTGTACTTTTCACAGAATCACAGAATGCTATGGGGTTGGAAGGGACCTCTGGAGATCATCTAGTCCAACCCCCATGACAAAGCAGGTTCTGCTAGAGAAGGTTGCTCAGGAACTTGTCCAGGTGGGTTTTGAATGTCTCCAGAGATGGATACTCCACCACATCTCTGGGAAGCCTCTTCCAGTGCTCTGCCACCGTCAAAATGAAGAAGTTTGTCCTCATGTTTAGGTGGAACTTCTTATGTTCAAGTTTGTGCCCATTTCCTCTTGTCCTCTCACTGAGCACCACTGAAAAAGGACCGGTCCATTTCCTCTTGACACACACCTTTTTAAGTATTTACAGGTGCTGATCAGATCCCCCCTCAGCCTTCTCTTGTCCAGACTAAAAAGATACAAGTCCCTCAACCTTTCCTCGCAAGAGAGATACTCCAGGCCTCTAATCATCCTTGTGGTCCTCTGCTGTACCCTCTCCAGCAATTCCCTGTCCTTGAACTGGGGAAACCCAGAACTCCCCAGGAAAGAGAAGGAAAGTGAACAAATAGAAAAAGTAACAACTTAGAAGTGTAAACTTTGACATATATATTCTAAATCTTTAAAATCTAGGGCTCTCCAAACCAAAATTATATGTATTCTAAAATCAGGCCAATGAATTTACAACTTATGTTATCAAATAAATGCATTCTGTAATAGATAGAAAGGAGATGTTATTAAGGAAAGAAACAAAATAATTGGGAGAGCAATACTGAAGTTTGTAGGGGGGGAATAATTTTCAGGGGTCACATATTTCAGACTTATTTTTTTATACTCCAGCAACCCTTTGCTGTCTTAAAAATGTTGACAAAGATATAAAATGTGTAGGATATAATATTTTCACTGCTTTATAACTTCACCAATGATGAAAGTATTGTTTCTCATTTTGATTTACCTTAGCTTAAATAAATATTAAATCTTGAGATGAAATCTGTCTGACCAGCTGTTTTCCTTTGAACACAGACTTAAAATTACCCATTAAGGCTATCTGAGTCCTACATAGTTCTAATACCAACAGATAAATACACTGTGTGCATGTAAAAGCAATAAGGTTTGTTATGACTTGTTTTTTTCCCCAAGAAATCCATGATTTACAGTATACCCCATTGTACAGTACATGAGTTTACAGCATTCTTTAAAAACCATACAAATTATTCTGCTCAGTTATAATTCAGGTGTAGTTTTAACATTTGTAGCTAAAACATGATGTCTTGGAGCCTGTCTTCCCTCTTGCAAGTAAAAGCTTGATGTGCAACAGTGCCTTTAAAATGAATAATGGAAGTATAAGTTAGGAATAGATATACATTTCCTGCTTTAAGTTGTTCTTTTCCCCTCCCAAAAGAAGCAAATACTAAAGGTAGAGAAGTTAACAGGAAACTTACCATGCTTATTAAAATTTAGAAACTTACAGAAAAAAAGCTATGGCTATTATGTTATTTTTTCTCTTTGTTGACAGAATTATTATAGCCCTCTGATTAGTCCCAGTAAGGCTTTGTAAGTGTTAATACATTCAGTATTATTATGAACTTTTCAAATCTGACCTTCTTGATTTATTTCTGCAGGCTGCAAAGTAGCATATACAACCTGCTTCTATCTAAAATAGAAAATAATTGTTTGGAGAGCACTTTAGGAGAAATAGAGTTAACCTTTTTCTCTTTAGAAGGCCTACCTTGACACACCTTCAGGAAAACTTCCTCACTCCTCTTCTGCTCTACAAATGAACTGAATGTAAGAATTCCTTTATTCCATAAAATCAATGAAAATCTAAACATGAAAACACCTATAAATAGGAAGTCCAGTTAGTCACATATCAGTGGTAAATGGGTATTCTATGCTTTGGATGAACATTTCCTTTTCTTATGGCAGATGGCAAGTAAAGTCTAAACTCACATTATCATAATCTCTTACATGCAATGAGGAAACTCTTCTATTTGTGTACAAATAAAGAAGCTTTCAGAGATGAAAATGAAAGATAAGTTCATTGGGGGGGTGGGGAAACATTGCTAAAGATTAAACAAAAAAAATGTGTTACGATACCCTAAACAAAGTGTTACCTAATTGTCATTGGAGACAACAGAGTTGGAGGCTGAGCTAACTATTCTCCAAGCCAGTTTTATGACTTCTTTTTATATCATGCCCACCTTAGTTGACAATGTTGATGTGACTGTATTTATTCCAGTTAAGCACACTGAAATTTAAGGGAAAATATTGTAACATATTGAGACTTGTGAAAATAAACCAAATGCATTCTGTAATGCCAAAATCATAGTCATAGAATAGTCCAGGCCAGAAGGGACCTCCAAAGGTCATCTAGTCTGACCTCCCCGCAGTCAGCAGGGGCACCCCCAACTAGACCAGGCTGCCCAGGGCCTCATCGAGCCTCACCTTGAATATCTCCAGGGAAGGGGCCTCAACCACCTCCCTGGTCAACCTGTTCCAGTGTTCCACCACGCTCATAGCAAAAATGAACCCAAAACCATGAAAAATTATCACTTAATTCAAATTACATAGCACTCATTATAATTATTGAATAGATATGAAGAATTGGACCAGATTATTAAACAAGTCAATTTAGCTAGTAAAAAAAAAAAAAAAAAGTAATTAATAAGTAGTGTTACAAACTAGACCTAGTTGGTAACATGGATTTATATCCCAAAAAGTCAGGGTAATTTAATTTGATAGTTACAAATAGACCTGCAATTAGTATTTGATAGTCTTACTTTTTGTGTCAGGAAAGACAGTGTTAGCTGGAGTAGGTAAATATGATGCCTTGCAATTTATTAATCTAGTACTAAATTCCATTAGCATTGCACATGATTAGCACATTAGCACTTTACTTCTAGTAGATTGATTTTAATGAGGTTGCTATCTGGTTAATCAGGATAATAAGTCTTTATAAAAGCTGTTTCCACATCTATAAGCATTTGCATTTCCCCATTTGTCCCACTCAACAAAAATGAAAATACATCAGTGTATTTTATTGGTCACTAGCCATTATGAACATTTAAATAAGGTTTTGCTAGGGACTGGCAGTATACAAATCTTGTAATACGGGGAAACCTTCACAATCAATTATTTACTGCAGAGTTGTCTAACAAGTGATCTATAAGTTTAATGTGAAATTGGACAAGACAGTTGCACTGATCTAATTACACTGAGAAAAGTATCCAATTCGTTCTTCTGCTCCTAGCTTCACAGTTCTGTACAACTCCTCCATTATTTCATCCCTGCTGCTTAGACCGTCAATAAACTATGGGACTAAATGAAAATAAGCAACATTCTGTTACCGATGATCACCGGGAGGTAACACAGAGTGTTGCAAGTAGGAGGGACAGGTGGGATGGGACAGAGGGACTCCCCTGCTGTGTGGCCATGGTAAGAAGCCACAATCTTAGTCACTATGCTCAAGATGTTAAAGATTCAAGCACTAATATCGAGTACACAAACATTTGAAACTAAGTCCCAAAAACGGGCTTTGTGATGAAAAGATGAAGTATAGTTGCAAATACTTTCAGAATTCTTTGTTACTTTTTCCCTGTGAAATAGAGAATAAAGAGAATAGTCCTGTACTTCACTGTTAGGAAAGACAATCTCTCTCCATGCCCCCCTTACCTCTCTCCAATATCCCTGGTTAGGGGATTAGTTAGCCAGTCCCAAGCATTTTTTTTTTTCCTGAATCAAGTTGTAAGAGGCCAAGCAATAAAAGCTGAATTTCAAGAGAAGCCATTTTTCACCTAATCGCTTTGTGAGAAAGCTGTATAATTCATTATGTTTTCTTCTCGAGATTTAGTATATTAGCCAGGGTAAGAAAAAAATAAAAAAAGAAACACCAAAACTAAAACACCTATCCAACAAAATGTAAATATTTGCACATCTTTTGACATGACCTATTTTGGTCACTTTCTTCATAATTTGAACAGATATATCAGTTTTGTCTTGCTGTCCAGTAGCACTCAAAGATAACTGCCCTAAGGTGTATTCATTTAAGGAGGAGCTTTCTAAAATGACAGCAAATCCTTTCTGATTATACTCAAAGGGCTCCAATTCAGTATCTTAGCCATTTTGTCCATTCAATAGGAGCTTAAATGAGCACTCCACCTTCATCTAGATACAACTGTCTCAAAAAATTATTAGTGTCATAAATGACTTAAAAAACAACTGAGAAACTGAAATCAATTTAAAAAAATCTACCACCAACTAGAAAGCTATGTTTTCTAAAGATTTTTCAAACTTGAACAAAATTATTTTTAGAAGGAAACTTTTACTTGTGTTTTGTGATTTTTAAATTTATAAAAGAAGTGTAAGATTTGAATGGAAAAAAAATCCAAACAAAAAACCCCCCACCTTCCTGTTCTGCATTGTTTTCCTTCCTATTAAAATTTATACCTATCAGAAATGTAGCATCTGACCCACTTTGCCTTTTTCTCTGGTGCCAGGTGTTGATATAATTGAAGGCTTTTGTATCTCCAGGAGTATTTATCAAAACTATTTGCATTTTCTGGGGGAGATCTAGGTACAAACTTACATTGTATTGTATCATGTATCACTGGATCACAGTATCTCAAAAGCAGCACTGGGTGACAGAAACTTTCTCTCTGGTGTCTGGCTGCATTTCAGGGAAACGTCTTTTCTCAAATTAAAAAAAAATAATCTGACAAAAATATTTCTCGCAGCATTCAGCATGACAATAGTAAATGTCCAAAAACATTTGTCTAAAAACCAAGGAAGGCTGGGAAGAGAAGGAGAATACAGCTTACCTAAGACAAAGGAAAAACATAATGATCCCTAACTTTTGCCATGGAAAAAGTGTACATGTACCTGTGCAAAATACCAGTTGTCAGTGGTACGATGGCTATAAAAAATAGAAGTGACTGAAAACTAATTGCATGTATTTGACTTGCTAGGGGAACCTTGAGCAAACCTGGTGCATTTGGGTATGTTTTCTCTCCCTCTACACCTACAACAGGAAGAGATTCCAGGAAGAAAATTAGTACATTGAAGAATTTCTATAGATTGAATACTGGACTCCCACTGATTTAAGTAAGATAGTTTGTCACTTAATGATACTTGTCAAGATAAGCAAAGCTGCGAAATGAGGACATTGAATTTTGCTGTCTGGCTGTAGCCTGATTGCTACTCCCAACCCTGGAACTGCTCAACGTAGTCTAATTGAAGGTATTGGAACTAGATGATCTTTAAGGTCCCTTATAACTCTAACCATTCTATGGTTCTATGATTATCTTCTAACATATTAGTGGGACTTGATTCTGTGTTTTATTAGCATTGTGAAATTTTAAAAGTTTCTTGTTCAGCCAGATGTGAACAGACCAGAGTTATCAAGTGTTTGTGTGAGATTTGGTGTGAGATTATCAATTGCGATAATTTGTTTTATTTTGTTATTTTACATTACCATTTCTAATTCTCTAATTCTCTGTATTTTCTGCCAGGTCTTTTNTGCGTGTTTATTTTAGATATAATTTGGATTATATCAAAATAACAGATTTAATTTTCAGAATGTCTTCCCTCACTTTGCTGTAAATCTGAACAGAAGATTTATATCAACATACACTATTTTCAAAGTTGTTTCAGTAATAGTCAGCAAACTATTATAGTTTAAACTTACTGTGAAGCCCTAAAGAGTTTCTTTAGCAAGAAAGCTAAGACGCTTTGAAAAACATTAGTTAAGGTCTCTTTGACAGTGTGCTGATGTTTCTGAGAAAATCAGTGATGATAACATCTAATAAGACTACATGCTGCTGTAACATTTAACTCAAAAAAGTTAAGCCAATAGAAAAAGACAAGGTCATGGCAATGCTGCTTTTCTGTTTACATGACTATATTCCACCTTTAACATATTTGTATCCTATTATTATTTCAGAGTCTCTTATTTGGTGGAAATAAATCTTTTTTGCATTTCAGAGGCAACAAGAAAAGGCAGCAATTTGTTGAAATGTTTCAATATATCTTGATATGTGTTGATATATGAATTAAATAAGAAACCAAATTATATTTGAGTTCTTATTTAGTTTGTATAATATGGCAGCTTAGATAACATTTTGTATAAAATATTTTTCAGAAAGTTAATTGCATGTATAATTTTAATATATATGTTTATATTTATATAGTCATGTGATGCAGAAAGGATTAATGTAATTTACATTCAAGGAAATCCCAAAACTTCACATTGAAGTCATATAAGAAACTGTAACTAATAATCATCTTAGAAATATAATCTGTTAAAATAAGAAGACAAAACCCACATTCCTCCATTATTGGGAAGTGGATTGAAATCAGAATCCCTAGGCTTTACTGTGTGACCTTAACTCAGTGGAGAGTGGAAAGGAAGTAATATAGAAATAGGTGGAATATTTTGCACACATATGAAGTCTTTTTTTAGTCCAAATTAACTTTAAAAGGACTGTAAAATATTGACTTTTTTGTTGGTTTGATATCTCTTCTGCTTACATGTCTATACAAAAATACTGTCAGCAAATATACTTGCTTTGGTAAAAGTGTTTTATTGATCCTTACTATTATATCCAGATTTGAGATTTCATCTGTTTTATTAATATGTGTACATAGTGATGATGTGAAATAAATCTGTATTTTTTCAGATTTGTTAATATTTGAAAATAAAATAGAAGTAGTAGTTTTCCTAGATTCTAACAAGAACAAAATGACTGCATTTTATAGTATTATTAGCATTACTTATGGCACATTGAATTATTCATATCTGATTGATCTATTGATGGCAAATATGTTTGTGGTATAAAAAAGGGAAAGGAGAGAAAGGATAAACTTGTGATTTATACCTTATATTCAAATTCAAGTTCTTTTTTTGGGTTGGGAGCACTTATATTCCTTGTGGTTTAGATATAATTGAATATTTTGTCTTTAATTTTATGAAAGGATCAGGCACTTATGTAGTTCCTCTTAACCTTCCCCTGGATCAAATCCTCTATGCTCTATGACAGTCGATCTAAATTGATTCATTCTTTTATAATCAAAATGAATCACAATACCCCAGTTTGTTCGGTGTGTCACCAAAGAGACTTAAACTGTTCCAGGCAAGAACTGGACACTCTAAAAGACAATTCAGCATGATCTAATAGTTCTAATAAAACAAGCTACCATCTTAAACCGGAGTCCTGAAGTCAGTGCCCAGACTGCACCGGGGAAAACCTTTGTTATGCAAAGCAGCATAGGACACCTGCAAACCGTTTCTTTCCCCATGGCTTCCAGAATCCAGTTCCATGTACACTTCAGTGCCAAAGCTAGTTCAAAAGATTGCTTTTCTAACATCACTTCTTCATTCCTGCCCATATGCTAGAGTTCATCTCTTCTTCAATGTACCAGTGCAGCTATTTGTAATGCTGTGCTATAAACTGAATCATTGATGTGAATAACAAACCTTGGAGACTCTTTTATTAATTCAGTTCATTTCAAAGATGTATTCTACATTATGTCCTTACAAATGTTTTCAGCAGTACAAAAGAGAGGGTGGTGAATGAGAACAAGCAGTGGGGGGTCAAGGTGTGTTCATTTGTGTAGGGAGTGAGGACAACTTAAATTAGCTTTGCTTCCAAAGAAAATGCATGTGGAACTACACCCTTAGTCTTCCACCTGCTCTCTTCTTTAATATAACTTCTATTCACATTGTTCTTCTGTTCCTCCCTTCAGGGGGGATTCACTGTTTAAAACAAATATCTGGTAGCTGAAAATTCCGTTCTCTTCATCAAAGTGTAATTACTCAGGTAGGAGGCCCTCATTCAATTCCCAATAGCCCTGCATATACACCGACATAAATATCTGCAATCTCCCATCACTGTATAAGATTTTTAACGCATTTTTTCCTTTATTTCAGATGTAGAGAGAAAGGGAAACTAAGGCAGGCATAATAAAGAAAATCTATTCTCAGGCTCTCCATGCAGTCAGTCCTGCTTCTATTGTAATTAACAACCTTTCTTTTATTTCAAAGAAAACAGATTGATGATGAACTGAAATAGTAGACTGAAAGAACGTACAGTGAAACAGTAAACTGAAACAATACTTTACATGAGCAGTAGCAGTAATCTCTCCAATTTCATGTTAGATCTTATATTTTATTGATATAATTAGTGCAAGTGTGGAAACCAAACAGCCTGGGCATATAAAAGTACTGAGCGAAGACTGTAGCTTCAATAGAAAAGTCCTATATTTTTTTTTTTTTCAAAATGGGACAACCGTTTCACTTAATAAATCATGGAAAACTATGAAAGTCTTATGGTCCTTTACTTACCTGTGATGACATTGCAGCATAAATACATTTTGTTTTAAATTGATGCACAATCAGAGCATTACAGAGCCACAGAATCACAGAATGGTATAGGCAAGAAGGCACCTCTGGACGTCATCTGATCCAACCCCTGCCAAAGCAGGGCCATCTACAGCCAGTTGCCCAGGACCATGTCCAGATGGCTTTTTGAATATCTCTGAAGGAGACTCCACAACCTCCCTGGGCAACTGTTCCAGTGCTCAGTCACCCTCACAGTAAAGAAGTGTTTCCTGATGTTCAGACAGCACCTCCTGTGTTTTGGTTTGTGTCCATTGCCTCTTATGCAATGACTGGGCAACATTGAAAATAGCCTGGCTCCATTCTCTTTAAAAATTCCTTTCATATGTGCTGATGAAGTATTCCCTGAGCCTCATCTTCTCCAGGCTGAACAGTCCCAACTCTCTGTCTTGTCTCCCATGAGTCATGCTCCAGTCCCTTCTACATCTTTGTGATCTTTTGATCCTTCAGTACCTCCATGTCTCTCCTGAGACTGAGGAGCCTAGAACTGGACACAGGACGCCACATGTGGCCTCACTAAAGCTAAGTAGAGGGGAAGGATTACCTCCCTCAACTTGTTGGCAGCAATTTTCCTAATGCAGTTGACTATATCATTAGCATTTATTGTTGCAAGGGCACACTGCTGGCTCATGTTCAACTTGCTGTCCACCAGGACTCTGATGTCCTTTTCTGCAAAGTTGCTTTTCTGGTGCTTGGGGTTGTTCCTTTCCATGTGCAGGACTTTGTACTCCCTCTTTGTGATGTTCCTTTCAGTCCTTTTCCCCAGCCTCTGGAGGTCCCTCTGGATGGCAGCATGACCCTCCAGTCATTCTTTGCAGTTTAGTGTCATCTGCAAAATGCTGATGGTATGCTTTGCTCCATAATCTAAATAATTAATGAAGATGTTAAACAGGACTGAACACAGTTCTGATCCTTGGGGTACACCACTAGTTAATGGCCTTAAACTAGACTTAGGACTGCTGATCACTACTCTCTGGGCCAGGCTGTTCAGGTAGTTTTCAATCCATCTCACTACCTGTGCATGCAGCCCATAATTCAACTGCTTCTCTGTAAAGTTATTATGGGAGGCAAAGACCTTACTGCAGAACAGGTAGATAACATCCACTGCTCTGCCCTCATCTGCCAGCATAGTCATTTAATTGTAAAACCTTATCATGTTGGTCAGGCATGATTTTCCCTTGGTGAAGCCATGGTGACTACTTCTAGTGTTTTCTTTTATGTGTCTAGAAATGGTTCCCAGGATTAGCTACTCCATCACATTCCCAGGGATCAAGGTGAAGCTCACCAGCCTGTAATCACCTGGGTCCTCCTTCTTGCCCTTCTTGAAGACAGGAGGCACATTTGCTTTCCTCCAGATTGCGGACACTTCTCCCAGTCACTATGATCAATCAACAATTAGAATAAAATAGCCTCACAATGACATCTGCCAGCTCCCTTAACACTTGTCAGCACCTCCATTAGGGATCATGGATTTATAGATGCCCAGTTTGTTTATCTATTCCCTGTCCTGATCCTCTTCCACCAAGGGTATATCTCCCTTGCTCCAGCCTTTTCCCCGTGTCACTGGAACCTGGGATTCTAAAAGGATGGTCTTGCTAGTAAAGACTAAGGCAAAAAAGGAATTCAGCACTTCTGTCTTTTCTATGTTCTCTGTAATCAGGTACCCCATCTCACTAACCAATAGGCCCACATTTTCCCTAGCCTTTGTTGCCTATGTACTTACAGAAACCCTGCTTGTTGTCTTTGGCTAGATTAAATTCTGTTTGGGCTTTAGTTTTCCTAGCTTAATACCTGGATGCTTGGACAATGTTTCTGTATCCCTGCCAGGCTACCTGTCCTTGATTCCATCCTATGTATGATTTCTTTTTGGCATGAGTTTGGCCAGGGGCTCCTTTTTCATGCACACAGACCTCCTGGTATTTTCATCCCATATTCATTGGGATGGAACTCTCTTGAGCTTGGAGGAGGTGATCCTTGAGTATTAACCAACTTTCTTGGGCTCCTCATCCCTCAAGGGCCTTATCTCATGGGATGCTTCCAAGCAGATAGTTGAAAAAGCTAAAGTATGTTCTTCTGAGGTTCAGGGTTGTAAGCATGATTTTCATTGTCCCCCCTGTCCTCAGGATCCTGAACTCCACCATCTCATGATCACTACAGCCAAGGTTGCCTTTGGCCTTCACATTGTCAATAAGTCCCTCCTTGTTGATAACAATGGCATCCAACAGATCTCCTCTCTTTGTTGGAACCTCTATCACATGGAGGATAATGTTATCATCTATGCACTCCAGAAACCTCCAAGATTGCTTAATGTACTACTATGTTGTCCCAAACATGAAGTCTCCCATGAGGACTGGGGCCTGCAAACCTGAGACTGCTCTTATCTGTCTGTAGAAGGCATGATCTAGTCATTCTTCCTGGTCAGGAGGCACAAAGTAGATACCCACTATAATGCCATCTTTACTTGTCTTGTCTTTTATCTTAACTTGTAAATTCCCAGCTAGATCTTCAACTATGCACAGGCAGAGCTCCATGGACTCCAACTGCTCTCTCACATAAACAGCAACTCCCCTTCCACATCTTCCCTTCCTGCTTTTCCTGAAAAGCCTGTATGCTTCCATTGCAATGGTAACAAAGTAATATAAACCAAACCTTTTTTCACACTGTAAGCACTCAGAATGATGTTATCAGGGGTGGGTTTTTTTTCCATTTTATCTTGTTTCTGTCTTTATGCCTGAATCATTGCAACTAAGATTCATACTATATTCAAAATCTGCTATCCAGTCAGCAGCACTTACAGTTTGTGGTACAGACAGCTTCAGTTCTTCTTCTGGGAGTGGTGCTAACAGGAAAAATAATTCCAATCTGCTGCATGGGATATGAAATATCAACATGGGGTTTTCAATAATTCGCATAATTCACGTAAAGAAAAAACTGACTGCCCAGCTCCAAAATAAATTGTTAGGTATAAACCAGAATATTTTAATTTTTGTGTTATTTTGGTTTACTTTTAGTTTGTTGAGTCTGATTATTAAGGTACCTGAAAAATTTCCAGGTGTAAAAAGAGAAAACTAAATTCTTCAAAGTGGTGTTCATCCTGCTTTTCTTTCCATTCCCAGAATTCCAGTTCATTGCCCAAGTTGCAAGCTGCAACATTACACTATGAAATACCCATGTACAGCACATAAATTGCAATTTATAGGACTTTTATACCTGTATTTCAGAACTGGTCAGAAATTTTTTGCAGTGGTGTTCTCTTTCTGATCAGGAGATTTTCAGTGGAGTTTTGCCTGTCAGAAGATGTCATTTTGTTGAAGTCACATTGCTTGCTGATTTTAGTGAATCCTGTCTGATAATGAAAGCTAACTTCATTTCCCTGACTTCTTGGCAGCCTGCCTACCTGACCATCTTGGAGTCTGTCTGAGACAGAAGGACTTCCAAGCTTAGTGTCTAGCTGTTTCCCAGGAAGGACGGTGCGAGACAGGCCTTGTGAAATTTTTGAATTCCTTGGATACTTTGCATTGCAAGCTGCCAGTTCCATGATGCAATGTTGAATGTAAGATTTCTGTATGACTAGGTCTATTTAAAGGCCTCCTATCCCTCTAGTTTAGTCTTACTATCCTAGAAATTTTGAAATATCTCATTCCCTGCACACATGCCCCAAAAGAAAAGGGTAATATTTCTACTGATCTTTCTACCGTCTCATTTTACTTTTACCTTAAAGTAAATGTAGCTGAAATATAGCTATTTCTGTGTGAGCTTTCCTTTACATGCTGTCTTTTGTAAGCATATTCCTTGTGTTCCTTAATTTCTTAGAAAAAGACACAGCCTTTTGGCCATATCTTGTGATGACTTCTATGAACAAAGGTTAGATAGAAATACAGAAAAATGTTTCCTATAATAAACTTTACATTGTTTTTCATGCATACATCGCAAAAATTATGTGTATAGGAGAAAAAGAAATGAAATAAATGTTGGGGTTTTGTTTGTTTGTTTGTTTGTTTGTTTGTTTTCCAAATAAGGAATTGATGATATGGATAAGTGACTTTACTGAGGTTGCAGAACATTATAAAGTTGCAGATTATTATAAAGTTGAACAGAGTCCAAAGCCTATCTTTGTATAGCATACTACAGGAATGTAGCTACTATAAAGCTACAAACCCAGTAGGTAGCTAACTTTCATATTCAACAGAAAAGCTATGTACAACAGAAAAAAAAAACCCAAACAAAACATCAGATCAAATTGTTCATTTTTGGATGTTTTTGTTGTTGTTGTTGGTTTTGTTCTGTTTTTCTGTGAAGCAAAATCAAAAGAAAGATGAAATTCCTGTGAGTCATGGCATCATATTTCTGGAAGTTCAGTCAAAGTATACAATTCACCTTGAAAGAAATGGAATTTGACTTTTTCTTTCTGTGTAAGTCATTGTCTCTAGTAATAATGATTTCCTAGAAGATAGCCACTCAGAAGATTAATAGAATTAAAATCTTCGTAAAATAAGCCTGTTCTCACTGACAGCTAACTTGTTGGGTTTTTTTTCTTTCCCTTCTTTTGTAAGACAGTAAACAGAAACAAAGCCTGCAGCAATACAAAGAAAGCTAGCACATTAAAGAGGGATTAGTTTAGGAGGCTATGACAGATGTAAAGTGCTTTGCACACATTGCTATGTGATGTTCAACATATGTTGTCAATTAAAATTGCTTAAGAAATATTTAACAAGGCAAAGCTAACATACCCCTAGTTTGTAAGAATATATTGAGCTTATGCATCACTGCTCCTGATTTTATTTTTTCAGTTTTGCTGTAAACTGAGTAGAATTTTATATAATATGACTCTCAATTAGTTTATTTTTTAAAGTAGCACTTCAATTCAATGTATTGGAAAGCAGCATCAATTTCAGCTTTTAGCAAGATGATGGCTGAATAATTTGGCAGGCAGAGTACCTGCAAAACTAGTTAAAAATAGTTTTCTGCAGTAAAGAATCATTCACTAAATTTGTAAAAACAGGCACCTATCTGCATTCAAGACCTCATAGGCTTTGGCATATTATTTACCCAGATTTTGCTAATGCAAATTGCTGAGAAATCTTCCTAGTAAACACCAAGGCATATGACACAAGCTCCTAAGTTAAATTGCTATTTTATCATCTTCATTATCTATTACACCTGTATCTTCCCCTGTGCAAGACAACTCCCATCCTTCTTTTTAATTTTTTCTTTTTGTTCTTCTAAAATGATGAGGGTTTTTTGCCCTATTCAATTCCTAAACAGCCACTAGACACTATTTTCTATCTTCTCCCCAAACTGCAAGTGCCTTTCTATACAACTGTACCATAAAGCTTCCATTCAAGAGAATAGCAAAATACTTGTTGAACTCTGATGCCTCAAGACCTCTTCACAAAGGATGTGCTCCTAATGTTAAGAAATTTCCAAAAGCTCAATTGCTGTTCTTATGACCACAAATAAAGATTTTTTTTATCCCCGAGAGAACAGAGATTTGCAGTCACCTATGAAAAATACTGCTTATGGTTGTGGAGCATATGTTAACTCCTCTGTGGAGGAAGAGGGACTGAACAAGTGCAAGAAATCAGCAACAGGTTCATAGAGATTTTGTAGCATCTGGTTATCCCAACTGACTCCTGCAGATAATCCCACAATGAATTAACATTTCAATTAAAGTCTGTAGTTCCACTGGTAATAATATTCCTGTCTTGAATCTCCTCTGGTGGAATTCTGTTTCCAGTTGGAAATTATGAGAGTGTTTAAAAATAAAAGTTACAGTGTTTATTCCAAGAATCTTGGTATTTCTCAAACACATATTGCAGACTGCTGCATACATTATCTGCTGATCAAATGTCAGCCCAACTCCTACTTTCCTTTAAATAAGATATAAAAGCACTCAAGAGGTATTCAAAGAACTGTGAACTGTATGTGCCCTTAAAATGTGGTGTTGATGTGGGAATTCACACTAAATTGCTGTGGTGATGGATGTTTGACTATAAGTTGAACTAGGAAAAATTGAAACATATACTCAAATATCGCAACATATATTAATTTAAAAGAACAGTATAGAACAGATAGATTTCTGCCTTAGAGAAATAAAAAGGCATGGAGGAGGAAAAAAGATTGATTTTCTTTACATATAAAGCTAAAACTACTAATTACTTTGTTCTTGATCTTTAATTTTCTCCTTCCTCTATTTTTTAATAAGTACTATGGGATTATAAGCATAAATTTAAAAAATGACAAATGTATCGCATTGACCCCGAGAACTGCTAGATCATGTTGCATAGTCCAGTTTAAAATCCAAACTAAAAGAAAATATATTCAAAGCATATTGTCTCTGTTTTTTATCAAAAATAAAAGTCTGAGAACAGCATAACAACTTCAGAAGTTTATTATTATTCAAATATATCAAAAAGTAGTTTAGTAATAAGAGGAGCTTTTTGTTTGTTGTAGAGTATTCTGAATAGAAAACTTCCAGTATTTAAAGCCTGATACTGCAAATTGCAGCTTTGTTAGTTGCTTAGATACACCATTCAGTATTGTTTGGTTAAGTATAACCTATATGTTCACAAGGAAGACTGAAAACCATGTGGGCTTTGAAAGTCTCAAGGCACAGTAGCTTATTAAGGGAATAGATAAGAAAACTTAGGAAATCATATTAAGTATTTTAAGCCTTTCTTCTTGTCCACATAGGCCTTGCCTACGGCATCATTACTAGGAAAGGCAGGCTACTGTGAGATTTATCAGCTATGTGCAGAGCTTGAATTGACATTCATGCAAAGAAATGGAAAATGCATGAGCGGGTCTAATTGTGGATAGTGAAGCTATGTCCATGTTGAAGGAATTTAAACTGATTTTCTGTACTGAAGTTTAATATGAAAGATATTTATTTCCTTTATAAGAAGTAAAGGATCTTCAATATTCATAAACAGTAGGAAAGGGTAACACTTGTTGGGTATTTTGCATCTGATTATTGTTCGATAGTATGTCTTTCAATTTTTCTTACTGCATTAAATTAAGTTTATCAATGGAGAGTTTCAAAACAACAAAGTCTCCTGTTGACTGTTCCATGTATAAATCCATTCCACAGTATTGCCATGCTACATTTTCTGCCTTTTTTCAGGTACCAGTTACTTTATTTTCTACTTACCTATTCTGATTTTAGTCTTAAGGTCCAATTTATTTTTATATTTTTACTTTTTTTTTTTAGCAAAAAAACCTCTGAAAGCAAAGTTGGTATTGTTCGTTATGTATTTGTTATGTATTACTGCAAACACCGAGAAAGACATTAACATTCATATTCTTTTTCAGGAGTTTATTATTAGGGCACTTTAGAACAATTTTGTGTCTCATTAAAATGTCGGCTAGCTTCTGAAGAAAAGTGTATATATGCCTTGTGAATTGATACTGAACTTTGTGGGTGGCTTTGCAAATCTTGAGAGCTAACTAACTGGAACATATATGCTGATTTCATCGCTCCACCTAAATGATGTCAATTAATTCTAGCTCTGAATTTGAACCAAATAGGCAGATGTTTCTAGAAATCATTGGATCTTTGTGAGGTTTTTGCAAGTCTAATGTAATTTTTTCAAGAATAGCAAAATAAAAAAAAATAATTATAAATATGTTAGAATAATTTTAGATCCGTCAGAGTTGCAACCACTTAGTTTAAAGCAGTTTTCTCCCAGATATCTGTCTTTGTCCTCCTTTCTGGAAGGCACACACCTATAATTTTTATGGTCTCCTCTTTCCTCTGTTAAAAGTGCTGGCTGGAAAACTGTGGAAAGGTATAGTCTTTAATTATTATTTAACCCGTATCGACAAAAATTGTGCAAGACTTCTTTCTTTCTTATCTATGATATAGATACCCTCATGGTTTGTAAAAGCATCCAGAGTTGTGTGCTACAGTGGTGAATTATCATGGGTAACTGTCATAACCTGTGTTAAGTATTAGCACCCCACTCCACTACAATATGGTCATTACAGCAGCTTAAGTGTACATATATCTTTACCTTGTCTCTGCAGTGTTGATTTCCCACATCAGTAGTGAGACTTGTTGAAACTAGGTCTCTCTCTTCAGCTTGCTAAAGCAATTGCCAACTTGTACCAATGGTAAATTGTACTGGGTTTTGCCTTCGTGATCTGCATATGTCAAAATCTTTTGGCTGTTATATGTTTTTGATGCATACTACTTCTTTGATAATGGTTACATCTTCTCTATCCCATCAGGCTGCAATGTGCTTATCAATCTCCTTAAACTGTGCTTAGCAGAAAAGAGTTTTGGGGGGAAGAAGTATGGGGGCAGTGAACAAATTATAATTTACAAGAGATTTATCTTCTACTTTATTTTATTCTGTGTACAACTTTCCTGCATGTAGCTCTCATGGTAGAGGCTGTCATCTGAAACTAAGCTGGATGTGTTGTGTTTTGAACTTTCATTATTTTATTGCACAGTCCAAATCAGAGGCTTTTTTCATCTGCCAGTTTAGATATCTAATAGAAAGTGAAAGTTTGCAATGGCACAGAAATGCCTGAAAGGTAGTGACAGGTGAGTTTCCATTGAAGAGTTCCCTTATGCAGGATGTGGTGCTGTCAAAGCCATCTGTCTAAACCTGGGTGATGAGAACACATTTTTTAACCCTTTGGAAAATTTAAATCCAGGTCTTCAACTTTGCTTAATCATATCTCATGTAGCTGTAGAAAGGCATGAATAATCCTAATGCGCAGTGGCCCAGAAGTGTAAAAATCAGACTGAAATAAAATTATGCATCCAGTTTCTATATACACAAGAATAAATTCCAGAATGCAAGCAACTGGAAAATATCTAACATGAAAAGGTGTCTGAAATGGAAATGATAAAAGTAGGGACTTAACCTTATTCACTTGGTTTCCATTGTTTGGAATGTCTCACTTTGCTCTTTCACAGGCAGGATTCTTAAAACCTGTCTTCTGCATCCTTTAAGTTTTGCCTAATTGTGTTGGTTATTACCTGTTTCAGTTTTTAAACTAGAAAATATATTGCTAATTAATCTGAGGAGTTGCCACCTTTTCAAATAACTCGTCCTTGAAAGATAAAATTCGTTCAATTTCTACTTCTGAAATATTAACTTCTTCGTACCCCTGAATCATCTACAGTGTAGTCTGGCTGAAGTTTTGTGCTACTGGATAAAACCGTTAGAGGAGATAATTTAAAAAATGGAGAAGTGGCCATTATCTTTAGAATCTGAAGACCAGTAGCATTGAGATAGGTCTTGATCCTATAATACAGTTGTATAGGTGCATAATATTCAAGGCACACTACCGCAGTGCTCCAGGGAAATCATTGAAGTGTCTGCCCAGACACTGGAGATTATTTTTGCCTAGAACTTCTTGTTGAGTTGTTAGCTAATTTCACTTATGTTGTTGTCTATTTTGATGAGCCATAGATTAACTCAATTTCATTTAATCTAACAGAGGGATGGAAGCAGTGGTTTTATTTTGTCATGCATTTTATTAAAATTTTACTTCTTCTCCATGTTTAGGAAATTTACTTTTAACTGCTGGGGTTTTTTTTTGTTTTGTTTTGGTTTTGATAGTCACAGTATTATTGTTCCTAAGATAAATTTATTTCAACATATGGAAAAAAAATATTATTTTATATTTCTCTGAATATTCAGAAAAATATTCATTGTATGAACTTTGCAATTGAGGGTAGAATATAAATCTTATTTTTTTTTTAAAACTACCATCCTATAAACCTGTTCATATCATTACTGAAATTAGCAATACCACTGGAGCTACCTACTTTACCTGTACAGGAAAATACAGGTCGCTCTATCATGGCTGAAGGTATTTATCTACCTTATGGTAGACTCATCACGGAGAGAATCTCTTAGATTTTCTAGTGTGTGACAGTAAATGAAACAATACCAAAGAATATTAGTGGGCATGAGAATGCTATCATCTTTATTGCTAAATTATTAGAAAGTTCTTTAGAATCATTTTAGCTCGTATAAACACTCCTGGTTATTTTCAGGCACCATTAAGGAGTGGGCATGAGTAAGGAAACATTCCTAATAGGCAATTTGGATGTTGCCACTCTTTTTGGAAGGTAAGGGAGTATCACAGTCTGGATATGAGCCAATCCATGTCACACAGCCTGAGTGTTAGTGAACAATTTCAACTATATTTAGTTTACAAACACAAATGTATATGTGAGTTTTAAACTGTACTGATAAATTCAGTAGCCTTTGTTAATTTATTTATTAGGAAGGGAAAACTAGGCCTTTAATAGCTTTTCTTGCTTTGGGTCCCTCCCACTTTTTGTACTTATTTATTCCTTTCTTTCATTTTGTCTCCTCTCTAGGTCTCTTTTTTTTTTTTTTGCCTTCTTTTTCACCCCTTTTTTAAAATAATGATCTATCTCCCATTTCAGGCAAGAGCAGTGCCCTCTGTCTCTGTGTTCTGTCACATTACACCCACTGTGATGTTCTTCATTGTCCCAGTTCTGTTATCTCTTCTAAGCTTTTCATCTACATTGTTTCTTGTCTTTTGCTCACCCCCAGTCACAAAGAAATTGTGGCATGTTCAGAAGTTTTCAGGTCAAATGTTATAAATTGGAAAATGCTGGCTTCCAACTAAGCACCTAGAAATTCAGAGGTGAGTTGAGGAGATTTTAGGCAAACATTAAACTTTTAAACATGTTTACTAGTTTATGTATTTTCCAAAAGAGAGAGACAAAGAAATATAAACTACTAATATATATTGTTTTTAAGTAGTAAGAAACTACTGAATTATATTGATATTAAGATCACTACTTTTTATTTTAGTGATTAGAGAGAAAGGAGGAAAAATTAAATTCACTGTACTGAACTGACTTTCTGCTAACAAGTGTTTGCACAATTCTGAGACTAATCATACCAAAATGTTTAATTAGGCTATCAGGAAGTAAATAAAAAATAAAATGGATGGCCTTTTTTTTTTTTTCTTAATATTACAAAGTCTAAAGAGAAAATAAAAATATTTTAAAGTGTAAAGGAATGCCGCATTCCTCTCTAGTACCATGAGCCCAGATGGAACTATTGCAGAGGAGACTCAGTTCTCCTTGAATTTATCACAGCAACCCTCCAGTAATGTTAAACTTCTTACCTTTCTCCCCTTTTGAATTAGACTTCCATTATGCTTACTTCTGTAATCTTGAGACACTAAATTGACATTCTGTGTTGAATGCCACACAGTTGTGCTACATTTCTTGTTTCTTTTGAAAATCAGTTTGTTGCATTGTTAGCCATTAAACTTTGATTTAAAACCTGTTTAGATTTAGTCTTACAATATGCATAATATTTTTATATTATGAAGCACAATTTTGCTACATAAAAACTATTTTGACTCAAAAATGCAAAATTCAGGGGATAATTTAGCTAAGGGGCAAATCTGCAGCTGTTTTTAAATGAAGTAATACTGATTATTTTTCTAGCATTCTAGATTCACATCCTCTGCATATTTGAACATCATCTGTGTATTTGACTTTATACATCCAAAATATATTGTGCGTATATTCAAAAGATGTGTTTTTAGCCCCCAGTAAACATTCCTAGTAAGCAGTTGCATATTTTAAAACATTAACTATCCTCTCTGACCCAAAGTTTGTTCGATTTATAAGGTAGTAAGATAATTTCAGGAGACCATATTCTTGAAACTGCTGATAGCTCAGATACAGATTTTCTATTGCCATGCAAGGAAATAATTTAAACACTGCAGCCCAGTTTCTGTGTAGTGCTTTGCAAAGAACAGGAAGGGTCATCTATGTCTTTGCATAGCATATTTAAGGGAAGCAGAAATTATAGTCACCTTGCTTTGCTGTTTGAAAAGTTCTCTAGAACTGCTCATTATGCAGGCACATACTGTGATCATAAGAGGTGGAGATGATGGTAGAGTCAATAGCTGCATGATCCGTATGGCCTGCGGTTAGATTGGTGGAACAAAACTGACATGTAGGAGAAAGAAAAAAATGTCTCAATTAAAAAAAAATATTCTAAAAGGTGCTCTGATTTGTTTGCACTGGCTTGCCTTTCTAGCCCAGAGCTGTTAGCTTTTAAAATTTTTAGCCTCTGTCTTGACATTTCGTACTAATAGTTAGCTGCCAGCTCAAAGGCAGAGTTCTTAGCTTTCTCCTTAAACTGCCTCAGTTATTTCCTTCTTCTAAGGTGAGATGACTTATGTTCTAAAAGTGCCTGTTACTGTCTTTTGACAAGAAAGGAAACCCATCCATATGCAAGTGTTTATAAAGTTTACAGTCAGACAGTGACTTCCAACCTGAATGTCACCAAAATCTGTAATTTTCTAGTTAATGCAAGCTCTCTGGGTCATCATACCAGTGTAACTTTTTAGTCTTACAGATTCTTATTGTCCAGCACATCTGAGGAGAGCCTAAAATCTAGTTCAATATCTTTTTTTTTGTTCGTGCGTTTATTCAATTGTCTTTTTCTTTGGCTTGACAAAAGCATCTTGATTTCCTTTTATCCATTAAGAATGCTGCTGCAAGTAAATTTTTCTCATCTTGACCTCTGACTATAGAACTCTTCTACATTCCTTCACTGGTATCTTCTACACGGAGTCAAACATAAATTATATGCTTTCTCTTTCAAGGACTTTGACAGACTTTTGCTTTCTCCCTTTGTTCAGTATTGAGAGGCTGTTTCCTGATTCTGATCATAGGTCCAGTCCTGCATTAGAAATCTAACAAGTGGATAAGTGCTTCTTTACGATTGCTCCCTTGACGCTCCTCTTATCACTGCTTTTTCACAGAAGCATATACAAAACACTTACTCATTGTTCTCACTGACATCTCTCTTTTGCTGTGATGCTCAGGAAAAACTAGCAATTAAGCAGAGGATATTTTGAGATCACTGCTGACTTTTATGGCTAACATTGTTTCACTGTTTCCTTGTAGCCTGACAGGTTTTTATCTGTATCTATTTGCTCTGCCTTATATCATACTCTGGGAAAGAGTTATCTAACATTATCTGTCTAAAAATTAGGTACACACCTATTCTAAGCAAGTTACATCCACTCCCTTTCTAGCTGGGAGTAGAGAGAGGTGATACACTGGTAGTGTTGAAACAGAGTACATAGAGGGAACCTAGCTTGACATACAGAGCAAAGCTTAACCCAGAAGTTTAACTTTAGACAGATCAAGGTAACTGAAATTAATCTTACCCTTAAATCATAAATTGGCTGAGATACAGGTATTTTTTCTTCTGCTTTCATACAGAATTTAATACAACAGTATCTAGGTTCATAATCTGACCTAAAATAGTTACCAACATTAAACCGTTACTAACATAAAACTGGAAAAAAAAGAAGGTACTACATTAAAATTAAAAATACAAAACAACAGAAAAAGAAAAGAAACACAAAACCAAAATCAACTAACCAACCGAAAAAACAAACAAACAAAAAAAAAAAACCCAACCCAAACACAAAGGCTTTTAGGAATAACTTGTCTTTAGGAGAAAGAGTGGTAGATTCCTATAGTGCAACCTTTCCCATACTTTACTTTTTCTAGGCACTAATATTTTAATACTCCTGACTATTTCAATTGAAATGACAAAAAACTATTCCACTCCCTCCTTACACACCAGCCTGCCCCAGAGGTCCCTTTGTTAAGGGACAAATTTAGATCGGCTAGTAAGCAGTAACAATATCTCATTAGAAAAGCCGTGTCTTTAAATGTATAGTCACTATTATTGCATTTTAGTTTAAAACATAATGATTGATTTCAGCTATTCTTGTGTTGAATATTTTATGTGGGCAGGTAATGAGAGAGAAAAAAACATAATGCAACTGATTACAGATGACATATGCCATTACAGATTAATGAGATTTTTAGACTAAGCTTAATCACTTTCTTTGCTATTGCAAGATTTAAGTGGAATTCTAGTATTTTTAATAAAACTTTTAACTCCATCTGCCAAAGAACAGCAAGAATATATATATTGGCATTAATGACTGTCTTCACAGTTTTGATATAATGACATCTGTCATTATAATATAAAAAAAATATTAATTTTAATAATGTCTCAAACTATTCAACTTTAAAAATCTCTTAAAGAGCGGTGAAACTAATATTCTAATAATATGTACCAATTTTGGACCACTTGATTTGGCATTCTGAACAGCACACAAATAGATAATTCAAGCAAAATATTTTGATTTAAAATAAGAAATACCTATTTAAATTAAAGAAAATATGGTAGGACAATCTGTTTTGTCACTTGTTAAGAAAAATATTCTATTACTTTGTCTCTATATATTTTGTAAGCAGAGAGCTGCTGACACCCGCCTTATGTTGGTGTTGATAGGGTTTTTGTTGTTGTTTCCCCCACCTTTCAGTGTACACTGTCATCCAAAGTGACTTTTAAATATTCTAGACCACCAAAACAATGGCTAATGGTAGACCATAATATGGAGCCTGCAAGTGGGTAAAAGGATCAAAGTACAGTTGTGCCACCTTTGTTTAACCAGAATATGACGAGTGAGAAAAAGTACTACGTAAAGCTTTAATGCATGATCCAGTTACCACATTCAATCTGTTGTAGATGGTTTTTCAAAAGCATGTAGATCAGCTTCCCAGAATGAATGCTAAGTTTAGCTGTCTTAGAAAGTCTGAGGACCACAGAATTTTTACCACACTCTAATAAATCTCTCTAGTGACTTTTTTTTTTTTTTTTTTTTTTTGGCAGAAATAGTGTCATTAGGAATTATATTTTCATTCTTATTTTGAAAATTATATCAATATTTTGTTGCTTATCAACAAAAAGTCATTCTGTTTGCTTTATATGAAATCAAATATACGTGTGTCTGTCAACAACTATGTACAAGGACACAGACTGATCCAGAGTTACATTAGATACTTTACTCATTGAAGTAGAAAAGCATTGTTTTTCTGGAAGTGCACAGTCTAGTCAACTAATTTGAAGGTCACGGTGGTGAATATATCCTGATACTTTTTTGTTCTTTATTTTTTTCACTTCTTTCAAATAATTCTAGGATGTTCCATTGATAGAAATAGGCTAACAGAGTTCTGTATTTTTCACAATTATGCCTTTTTATTATGACCAATTTTAGCTATTTGAATTTTCAGTAATATATTTTGCCATATTTATTTTTGTACCTTTTTTTTTTTTAATACATATATATACACATCTGGACTGTTTCACAACAAATTCTAAAATGACAAGGTTTAATTGAGATAAACGATTAGTATATAATTTGAAATATTTTAATTGGAGCATCATTGATTTCAGCACAGTATAACCAAACAGAAGTTACACTTGTATGAGAGGTATTATTCTAATTTGTCAATGAGATGTTGCACATAACTGGAAGGCTGAAAATAGTGTTATCTGTACTATTCCTCATCAGTAGAAATTTAGCCCTTAAAACATCCTGCTCCTAACCTCAGACTTAGACTGGTCATCCAATTTTGAGGGAATTTACATTTCACATCAAATTTTTAGTTCAATCTAATGTGAGAAGTGTCCCAATTTCTATGATTATTTATAAACTTTAATTTTCATGTCCACTATTTTTAAAAGTCTGATGGTGCTGAAGGTGTTCTTGCTTTCTTCCCCAGGTAGATTTTGTTTAATCTTAATACATATTTGAGCTTGATTCCCACATGTAAACCCTGGTCCTAGGTGCACAATGAATGACATGTAAGGTAAATAGTCCTCTAAAACCTTCATGGATAGTTATGTACATCAGGGTTACCTGTAAATGATGATATCTGTTACAAGAAGAAAGGTGATCCCATTCAACTTTAAATGAAAAATGCAGCTCATGAAACATATCCTGCCACAGCCAGAACTGATGTTTTCTGATTTCCAGTGCAGTACTCCATTCCCAAGGTCATGTAGAGAACATCAATGTTAATAAGAGCTTATAAATATGCAAGTTAATTATTAGTTTAGGTTAGTGCAACTTTTTGTTTAAATATGTTACTATTTCTGTTTTTCTGTTACAAGTCAATATTGTTGATCAACTGATCTCTTTCAGGTGTTACAGCAGTGAAGGGATTCTGAAAGAAGGAAATTCTAGAAGTCATGGAGTCTCAATGAAGTGGGGTAAACAAAATGCAGCACAGCAAGATGCACAGTAACTTTTGCAGCACAGATGTAATAAGACAGATGAAACTTGTCATCCTTGGCACAGCAGTGGTATGGTACAAGACAAGAGCTTGGAAAGCTAGGACAAGTGGAATTTTGAACAGTACTGGAGGTCTGAAGAAGCCTCTTGAATATATGTCAATTAATATGAAAATTCTAAGTGAAGAGACTCATCTCACTTACAAGTGAGATGAAAGGGACACACAGGTATTTGCAGCTACATTTTGAATATATGCAGGACTTAACAGCCATGACTGACAGATAGATAAGTATCTAGATATTGTGGGAGATTAAGCACAAAAGAAAGGGACCGGTTATTGACTTAAAAGAAGATTCTTGCAAAAGAACTTTTCATGTTCAGATGCCTATAGGATATATGAGCTGAAACGAAAATAAGGTCAAGGATACCCAACAGCAGTAAGAGTATCTTGTGATGAGAAAGATCATCATAGGAGGAAAAGGAAGAATGCTGAAGCAAAGATATCCAAGAATATATGACTATTGATGGTCTGCAAGTGAGTACAACCTCAGGTTCTCATCCAAGCTAAACAAAAGGAATGAATGTTTCTGGGACAAACTGAGTCCACACTGATAAATAGAGAGAGTTTGTTGTAGTACAGAAAGCTGTAATTCTGGAACCACTGGAATTTTCTGTGGGAAAGAAATCTTTATTACCAGGTCTATATGTGTATGTAGCTATTCATCTAGTTCAGATAGGTATGTACTGTAAGGTTGGTCTATCGAACTGGAATGTTGCCATAATATTTAATTACTTAGATGACTATTTATACTCTCTTTTTACACATTCCATTAGCATTTTTAAGGGTTCCTCAAATAGAGACCAATTTGGATGAAAGCATGAATAAAGTCCCTCCCTTAATAATATTAATTAAAGTATAACTAGCCTTGTAGTTGTCAAAAATATTTCTGTGACACTGATATTTACACTATTAACCTATTTCTGTCATCCAGCAATTGTAAAGAAACAGAAACAAAATATTTTTATCTGTTAGAGGACAAGAAAAAATACTGTAATAGGGGAAGACTATGACCCGAAAATGAAAGTTTTCCCAGTTCTGTTTTTTCTCTGGAACTTTCCTCAAGTTTCCAGAACTCTAGCACATTAAAAATAAAGAAACAAACAAATACATCAAAACCACAAAAACCCAAACTCAGAGCACACTTTTAAATAAATAGCAGATTAAAATAATTTAAGTGGAAGATATTAATCTTAATGTCAGTAGAGATATTAAAACCACACTAATTTCCTTAGCAGAAATTTTAACTATCAAAGAATCTGTACCAGTTAGACCTCTGTCTGATATCCTGGCTTAATCTATACACAATATGCACTGGAAAATCTAATCAGTGGCCTTATGACATTAACCCATCTAGTTTTGTTTATGAATTATGGTAGATTTATTTCAGATTGACAATCTCCTTTCCCCTTTCCCATAAATGCAGCCATCTGGAAATTTATTCATAAAGTTGTGTGGGTTTTTATCTTCTTCTGCTGAAATATTTGTTTGTGGAAAAATACACTTTTTATTGTCACAAAATGTTTATAGGGAAAATTCATGTAGTAATTTTGATTGAAAACAATCTTTCAAATTTGCATGAAATTTACAGGTCTTACAGAAATGGAATAATGATCCCTTTTTTTCTTGTTTATTTCCAGAACTGGGATGCTCACTTGCTTTATAAGAGGCACAGGAGTTTAACACTACTGAATTTTGCTTAGGAAATTAAAAAAAAAAAAAAAAAAAGAAAAGAAAAAGGTGCAGGTCATAATGATAAGGAACTTTCTGGAGTTCCCCCGTCCTCCAAAGGATCTACTAATCAAATAATGTCAATCAAATAACTGACCATTTTATAGTCACTTAACATTTCTCTTCCTTTTTTTGTGAGGAAGAATAGATCAAATACTCTTAGTTCTACATTACTACCAGGAAGACTAAATAACTGGATATACTGTTTAAAGGAATTTTGTGTCCCCAAAGAAAATCTTTTTGTAGAAAAAGAATGTGACTTACCCTTATATAATATTCCCTAACAAAGAACTGCTGCCATGTACTTAAGACCAGCAATGTGATAGGAAGATGTGTGCAGTAGGAACACAAGCAGTGTACATGAAATGGGAGGGTATAATTCTCCAATGAATTTTAAGTCTTGAATACAATATCACAGGGTATGGACAGCTTGTTCAAGAAAAGTGGTTCTTGTATTTTCCACAAGCAAGCAACCATCACTGTTTTTAGAGAATGCTTGTGTGCTTTCTTTCGAGGGTATTTGTTCTACCATTTTAATACCTTTTCATGCCTCAAAATGTAACTAAGCATCAATGCAAATGGAATCCCTCACCTGTATCTTCAACACACATTTCCAAATAGTCTATTTTAGTTTCTGTCTTTAATTTCAAATAAGAGGATGTGAAACTAGGTTGGATTTTTTGTTTGTTTGTTTTATAGCTTTATAGTTACTAATCAAGGAGACAAAACGCTTTTATAGAATTATAGAATCATTTTGGTTTATGATCATCAAGTCCAACAGTTAACCTTACACTGCCAAGTTACTACTAAACCACATCCCTCAGCACTACACATTTTTTATATACCCCTTAGGATATTTTCTTAATAAAAACAAATAAAAGCACTTTGAACTAACATGGTTTCCGCTATAATGGGATAATTCTATTATATTGGATACATAGAGCTTGCTTTTTAAACCATTCTTGATTAACAATATATTTATTTTCTGTTTCCTTTGAACTACAAGCTTTTCTCCCTCCTTGCAGTTAACATATATATCTCAAACACCAGCTTGTCAACAGATGCCTTTGAACCTCCGGTAGCTATGGACATTAAACTGCACTGGCAGAAAAATACCTGTGATGTCAAAAAAGGAACAAGGAGGTTATAGGCTCTCAAGAAAGATTAGGGCAAAGCTTTCCAATGACAAAGAAATTAAAAGAAAATGACAAGGCAGAAACAAAATTCTTCAGTAAGTATAGTTTTGGCTTTGATTTACCTCTGTGATGTGGGAGAATGAAGTATGTCACCTCTACAAAACGATATGGAAACAGCTGGATGTGAGCCAGACTGGCTTTTAAGAGATCAATGCCCCAAGCACATACATTTAACCAGATTTTAACAGTGTTCACTTTCTTTCCTCAAGAAAATTTTTTACTTTCAGTTTGAAAGTTATAAAAAAACCCTACCCAAACCAAACCACAAAACCGATGAATTGCCTAATATTAGGTGTCTTCAATTGCACCCAGAAGGGATGATGACTTGGACTACAACTGGTCTACAGTGAAAGCTCTGATGAACCTCTTGGATGCCACTAATGAAACAGTGCCTTGGAACAAGACCTTTACCTCTTTACTGTGAGGGCACTGGAACAAATTGCCCTGAGAGGTTGTGGATGCCCCATCCCTGGAAATGTTTAAGGCCAGGCTGGACAGGGCATTGAGCAACCTGCTCTAGTGGGAGGTGTTCCTACCCATGGCAGGGGGGTTGGAACTTGATGATCTTTAAGGTCCCTACCAACTCTAACCATTCTATGATTCTATGAAGAGAAAAATATGGGAATCAAACTTTGCTTACTTTTTTCTGGCTTAGTTGAACTAGCCCTATGCTGTAGTTATAGTAAATTATTTCATCCACAACATGTCAGGAGAGAAATTGCCCCAGAGGATCTATATCTGAAAAGATATGTTTGCAACGTAGTGTCATGGAGGCTAATACCAATTACTGGCTATCTCTTTCTGAAGGCTGTGGTTAATGTCACCATTTAACCCTAAGCTTGCCTTTGAATTCAGATGATACCTTCTTAACCTTTTCTTTTTTTTTTCTTCTCCCTCCCCATCTCTGCAGACCTAACTAATGCACCAATTGCAGCATTAATTTAAATAATTTGCCAACTTTATATCTGTTATCTGCCATCAGATAACATCTCTCTAGGATATCAGGAATATTAAAGCTGTCAAAACTACACACAATTAAAATCTGCAAAATTAATGGGCTGCAAAATAGTAAAGTTTGCAGTAGGCAGTCCAGATGATCAGGTCAACAGGAGATACTATTAAAATGATCATGATGAATGGTGACAGGTAGACACTTCCATGCCGAAAAGTTTATTTATTCAGAAAATAAATGCTACCATAAAGCAGTACAGTACACAAAATAGTCATACAGTCGCATTTTAAGACATTTTATTGCTATCAATTTGTGATGGTAGGGTTCACTATTTGTATGTAGTGAAATGAAATGCTATTAAATGCCTGTAATAGAAACATGGGCTATGGATGGCTACCAAACCTACCAATAGCTATTCTGATGCACCATAAAGTAAAAATGAAATCAGTCATTCATTTGAAACTTCATGAAAGAAAATAACATCATACTATTAGAAAAATGTTGGAGAACCTCTGTTTCTTGTCAGATATTCGGTTATCTTGGTGATTAAAAAAATAGTTTCCACTTAAGAAAGACTATGTAAGAGCATCAGTCTCAGTTCCCCAAGAGAGAGAGACAATGGTAGTAAGCACAATGCTACTACATCAGTACTTTTCTGTACTTGTTTAACAAGGAAAAGTAATTGATTTTAAGCAGTAATAAGCCATGTGCCTCTTCCATTAAATGGATGATGTCTGGGGTTTGTTAGCTACCACTTATTGGTGGTAGCTAACCAAACTAATTGAAAATGCAAATTTAAAATTCACATCCTGTTTCTTCTTTTTAAACTTGCACTATACATTTGAGCAAGTATCAGAGAAAAGCAATCTGCAAATATCCCAATATAAATTTTAAATTAATTTACTCACACTTTGTTTATCTGTTTTTTTTTTTTTTT
>VXBJ01005257.1:885666-903181 GCA_013400055.1 Nycticryphes semicollaris
TTTTTTTTTTTTTTTTTTATTTGCTTTTTCCAAGTCCTAGACAAAATAATTTTACCGCTTGGACTCTCTCCATAAATAACAACTTTCTGAATATTAGCAGAAGCAAGTTTTCATGTAATACATGTAAAAGAATATTACCACATGAAATTGTCTTCTAAGACTTATGTTCAACCAAATAACAAGATTTTTTGACATTTTGTAAACAACATTAACTAATCCAACTCAGCAGGCTCACATTCACTCCTTGCTAAGGTGAAGTCTTAAAAAATATTCACAACAAACAAATTAATTGCTGAGGGGAAAGAACCAGAGACAATGTAACTTACTTCATATTTAGAACATTACAGCAAGCCTTTTCAAGGGTTTCCATCAATTCTAATTTCAGACTGTCTTCTCACTACCTTTTCTGTTCCTCCATTTCCTCATCTCACAAAGATGAAAAATGACAATGTTCTTCCTGATAAACTTTACAGACATTACTGTTAAAGAGTCAGATTTTGTATCATATTATGGAACAAACACAGAAAGGGCTATAAACATACAGAACAAAATATTAAGCCAGTTCAGAGCCATCTTTGAAACAGAAATAGAAACTATTGTTATCATTTGTTACCTGTGAACTTATTATTAATTGATTTTTTTATTTCTTGCTTTAGCTTTCCAATGGAAGTAACTTTCAAAACACAAGCTATTCATTCAACAAAGCTCATCATATAGATGTGTCTATGTTATCATAAATCATTTCTATGTGGGTATTTGTAGCTAGCCTTTGGGGCTCAAAAAGCCTGAGGGACTGGTCTTCCTGAATCTTTAAGATAAAACAGGAAGTTCACAGTGCTGTTTTGTTGGCCTTAATCCGAGGGAAACTGAGACAGGTCACACAGATATTTGGAGATTTAAAATTTCTTTTTACAGTTTTTGAAATCTTTTCTTGTCTTTTCTCCAGACTGCAACCTTCAAGGAATCCCACTTAAACCCTTGAAAATGCAAATAGATAAGGTTTAGTTGGCTATTTGTTCGAAACTATAAAACCAACAAAATATCAGATATATTTAATGGTTTTCTGATCTCCTAGGGTCTGGAACAGTCACCCTGCATTAAAGAGCTTGGGAACTCTTGAACCTTGACATCTAAGTTTGAAGGCTAATCCCAGCAGATCTAAGGGTCCTGGCTGGATCAAGCTTTCCAATGGATTTAAAGCTTGTGCATCTGGTAGTCTTGACATAGCTAACCAGTCCAAAGCTGTGAACATTGGACCTTCTGTATCACCTGCCCTGGAATAACTGACTTTCTGGTCAGCCCCAAAGTTGTAGGTTTATCTTAATGTTTTCCTGCTAGAATGTCTGTTTTTGTAGAGAACAGCTCAGAATTCCTGAATTTTTTTAGAGCTTTCAGGCTCTTGCCTCTGTAGTGCCAAGGCTACAAGTCTTAGCTGTCTTCATCTTCTGTGGCTGCATTATTCCACTGCACAAATCTGAGTCACTAAAAGTTTGTATAGCACAAACTACCTTGGGGAAAAAAGAAAAAGAAATGCTTTTAATAAACTGATATGTTCTAGTTAAATAAGTTAAATAGTTTCACTGGAAGTTTGCTATCCATCTTTACTCAGAATTTGTTAGCTAATGCAATGCAAATTACAGTAATTTGTGGTTTTGGAAACCATTAGTGCTTCCTGTCTATAAGTTCTCCAGTTAAGTACCTAATACAGTTATAAAGGAGAGAACTACAATTTAAAATTGAAAATTGCCTTTGCAACTATCAAAAACCTTGCTTTAATAAAGCCAAAATCCTCTATTTTGATATGAAAAGTATAGGAAAATTCCATGTTTATTACTGAACCTAAATGAAAATAATTCAAAGTATTGACATTAATATTAGTGTTGCATAAGAACAGAATTGAAGCAAAAAGAGTGAAAATAAATTACAAGAAAACTATGAGGAACTGCAATGTTGCTTTACTACCACATGAAAGCAAAATCATCAATACACTGCAAATGTTTTAATTCTATTAAAATTTAACTTTTAGTGACAAAATATTAAAAAAAAAAGAAAAGAATCCTGTCACCTTTACTAAGTTTGTTAAAAGTGAAAATTAAGGATGGCTGGAAAGCCTTGTACCTTAGAATTTCTTAATTTACATTGCTTAATGAGAGAGGTAGTACTGTGTCCAGTTCTGGTCTCCCCAGTTCAAGAAGAACAGGGAACTGCTGGAGACGGTACAACAAAGGGCTATAAATATGATTATGGGACTAGAACATCTTTCTTATGAAGAAAGGCTGAGCGACTTGAGTCTTCTTAATCTGTAGAAGAGAAGGCTGAGGGGGGATCTGATCAATGCCTATCAGTACTTAAAGAGATGTCAAGAAGATGGGGCCAGTCTTTTTTCAGTGGTGCCCAGTGAGAGGACAAGAGGAAATGGGCACAAACTTGAACAAAGAAAGTTCCATCTAAACATGAGGAGGAAACATCTTTCCTTTGAGGATAGTAGAGCTCTGGAAGAGGCTCCCCAGAGAGGTGGTAGAGTCTCCATCTCTGGAGATATTCAAAACCCACCTGTACACGTTCCTGTGCAACCTTCTCTAGGCAGACCTGCTCTGGTAGAGGGTTGGACTAGATGGACTAGTCCCTTCCAATTCCATATCATTCTGTGATTCTGTATAAAAGTGAGTATTAATAAGAATAAATAAAATTAAAATTAATACATGTATAAAAGAAAAAAGTACATGAATGAATTAGAGAAAATGTTAAATTGGACTTTAAAAAGTTATTTAGATAAGAAAACTCCTTCTGCATTTTTAGTAGAATTCTAAACATACTAGTTAATTTTGTTGATGGTTCCTAACTAAAAATTTAAACTACAGTTCATCCAGAATTTAAGATTTTACACTTCAGGAGATCTTAATAATGAAATATCTGAAGTTTAAACAACAAGTTCGGAAGCAATGATAACACCATATTCCAGCAGTTCTATTTTTACCTGGTAACTAAGCCTTTTCTCTCCCCCAAGACCCTTCATTCTCCTAGGGAAACTGTAATACAGAGGTTAATAAAATGTTCTTGTGAAAGTAAAGTTTGAAAGTTTGTGTTTCCCAGCACTTGTTAATTAGAGTTTCAGGTTTCTCAGAACGTTTATTCGCAAGAAGATGGAATATATCATAAAAAACAAATATACTGAGTAATGTTAGCTGAATCTAAATTTTATCTGCAGTAACTAACCAAATAAATGTATTCCAGAGTCTTGATACTTATTAGCAAGCTGTTTATTGGTGTCATGTGTCTGATCAAAGACTAGTGCTACCTATTCCAAGATGTGAAGCTGTTGAGGTTCTTATGGTGGGCTGACTTAAGCAACCAAACTCTTAGGCCCAATCTCTGATTTCTGAGGTTTGCAAATTTTGCTGACTTGACTTTGCGTAACGTCCCTTGGTATTGAAACAAAATCCAAGGTAGGGCTTATCTGAGGACTGTGGTATTTGATCCAGCTTCATTAAAGTGAGATAATTCTTTGCTTTATGTGGATTAACGTATATATCAAACTGCATTCAGTTCCTTAAAATTAAAAATGTATTTAAAATAGTATTTATATTTTAGATGTGGAATTTAAGCCATATGGCAGGATGGTTGTACTGGTACTGAAATTCCAGGTCCTAGCTAAATCCTATCTTGTACCATCACAAGCCTTCTGTGGTTGACCTAGGAAGGATTTATCTTTCATACTTAATCATAAGTGTATTCAGATTTCCTACAAGAATTATCCCTTTCCTAGAGAGGACATACTTTTTGTAAGAAGGAATCAGCAAACCCATGTACATTGGACCTTTCTTCTTTTTCCCCAAAATAATTTTTGGGAATGAAAGAAGATGCTGTAAGCTTTTCCTAACTTGTTTTGACTGGTAGCCTATTTTATCTAATTCACAATGAGGATGTTGCCACAGATTCTTTAAACTAGACATAGCTACACATACAACCAGTCTCAAACTGGCTTGTTTGACTGAGATAGAAATAAAGTAGAGGGAGGTGCCTATACCACATAATTCTAAAGCATATTAACTCCATGCAATTTTCAAATTATTACAAAATTGAATAGAACTTCCAAAAATTTCTAAATCTTATTTTATTCTCTTCAAATATTCAGTGCTTAAAAGAAACTCTTAACTGGTCAAGTTTAAAAACTTCATTAATAACTCTATTGTGAATGTTTAGAAAATTTACTTAATTATGAGCCTAGATACTATAATGTTTTTAACCATGACTCCAATGATCAAATTAAATTACTTGCAACATAACAGATACTAGAAGTTTGTGAAATATATTGTTCACAGTAATTACTGAACATGCCTGAATCGCTTGGGTTTTTTTGATAAAGGACTCTTTATGTTAAGAAAAAATGTTATAATCATATAAAACTCTGTCAATAATAACATTAAAATAAATTAACTACAGACAGTGAATACAAAACATCTATGTTAAACTTACCAAGTATCCTTAATGGCTATATTTTAAAATAATGCATGAAACTAGAAACCTTTAAAACAGTTCATTAATCACTTTTTTGTGAATATGTAAAATTGTAACACCAATTATATTAGGAAGCAAGGAAAAGTTGTTTGACAGTTTTGTAGAGATCTCACTCATTGGAAGTCAGTATTCTAGTGCAAGTGAGGATGGACATAAGATGAACTTTATGAAAGAGATGGTAGCCTTTGTGGAAAGGATGAAGCATATTCACTTTACGCAGAATTCCTTGATGGAGTTCGCATCCATTAAAAACAGTCAGATAACTCATTTAGAACTCAGCCATACACAAGTAGGTCATACTATTCCTTCCAACGTGCATCTCTTTGTCTTAAATGAAAATTATTTTATCCAGAATTATGCTGTCTATTCACCAGACTCCTTTTGAAGTTCTTCACAATATCCTTGAGACCTGATTAGCCCAAATATGCTCATCTATTGTTTTTGCTAATTAAACCACCTCATTCCTTACCTTTCCCAAGTTAGTAGGAAAGGTATTCAACAGTGTAAACATTCTACATTATAAGTTTGTACTTAACACTGATTTACTTGAAAATAATTGTTTTTATTAATTTAGCTTGCCTTCCCATGCAAGACAAGGGACGTCTACTCTGACGTTTCAGTCAGAATGTTTCAGTGACATCAGAATTCCATCTTTTATGTTCTTCCGAGCTTCATACAGCTGAGAAATATAATATATTGTAGCCTTGAAAGAAATAAACAGACATGAACAGGAGGATAGCTAATACTTGATGACAAAGAACGTAACCTGGAAGATAACATTTTCTTTTTGTATCCATTTTTATATGAAAAATTAGAAAAGTGTGGAGATAGTCATAAGACCCTCTTGATAACAGTGAACAGAAGAAACAGAAATATTTACATGTGAAATCACTAGAGGGGGAAAAAAAAATAAATAAATAAAAAAATCTGGATAAACAGGACTAATGCAAGGGATAGATGTATTTTAAATTCAGGAACTGATTCCTGTGAATTAGCAAGTTAGTTGAAGACCAGCTCTCATAGTTGCCATTGTGGTCTTTATTTTTAAACTATTATTTGATTTATCTAATAGTTTATATCATCAAAACTAAAGAAAAACAAGCAGCAAGTACTTTTGCTCAACAGTGAAAACCTTTCATTCTATGTCTCAGCAAGCAAACATCAGTACTGAAGCTAGGAAAAACTTTATTATCTTTTCATGATGTAATAAAAGTCTGCAGAAAAGGAGTATTTGGGCCAAAATTTCTAAAGACTGTATAGAACAATCAGTGGCTTTGCAACAAATGGTATATAGCAGAACTGACAAAAAATTAAGACCTATTTCGAGGGGGTTTTTGTGTCTATAAATTTTATGCCAAGTACTTTGTCCATTGCTATTAAAGTTTGACAAGGCAGGATCTTAGCAAAGAAGGTTTTGAAGGAATATTAAAGAACAAAGCAATAATATCAGAACTGTACTTTTAAAATTATACAATAATAAATGTATGATCTAAGCATAAGATGAATGCTGCAAAGATTTTAGGTCTGATGTCATATGATCATAACTGCAGAGAAATTATTAGTGATATTTTTGGAACTTAAAAATGGTTCATATGTACAGATGAGTAATTTGAAATTATATATATATCTAGCGTGAATGGCCATAAATTCAAACTCACTTCCTTGTGGGTTTCTATATGTAACTGCAGGGTTAACTAGCTTTTAAAAAGAACTGAAAAGATTTTAAGTCACCTTCCAGCTTATATTTGGCGTCTGGCATCTCCCTGCTGTTGTATTTCTCTTTCCACTACCTTTTTCTGACAAACTGTAGGTCATATTCAACACTCTTTTGACCTATAACTTATGGCATTGTCCATTGGGTGATAATAAGAATAATTAGGCTTTTGTAATGTGAACAGAGAGGTATCCAATAGAAATAGGGTCAAAATGAACATGAAGATGCACATTCAACTGTGACATACTCTGTTGATAAAAACTTAAATAAAACAGTACAAAAAATGCTTTCCTTGGAGGGCTTGAATTTGGTTTCTGTTGTTGTTGTTTGGGTGGTTTTTGGGCTATTTTTGTTTTAGTTTTGGATTTTTGTGGGATTCACTTGACTTTGGGTAATACAAATTTCTTTCTGAGAAGTGTCTAAAAGTGAGGATCATAGTGATTTGGTTAGATGCAGGCATCTAAATCATTTATGCCAATGCCCACATTAGAGCAGATGTAGCCCACATTTTTGTTCTTCGGTGTAATTAACTCACCTCATCCAACTTCAGACTCCATGTCTCTTGACCTCATCTCACAAATTTTTATGTTCAGCTCACTTTTCACACTCACCTCTGCTTGAGCATTATCCTTCATGTTTGACCTCATTCAATCCCCATTTAAATTCATAAAAAGAATTCAGGATGATTTTTGCAAGCTTTGGGGATGGATGGTTAAACATAAGGAGTTTACTTTCTACCAGAGAAGGTAGGTCCCTATTTATAATTTCTCCTAAACTGAGCTACTTAGAAAATATACACCAAAACTTTGTTCCGATTGAACATTCTGGCTTTCCAGACTGTAAAGTTTTCACCTGGAAAGTATTTGCTATGATGAGCTTTTACTGTACCTGAGATAAGTTTTCATGGGAATCTATAGATTTCGTATTATCTCCACAGATTTCTGGTAAGAATAGTTTGCATTTCTTAAAGCTAGCATGTCAATATTTGCAGTGTTTAAAGGTCCCAAGCACAGATCTGCTTGGGCGTTTGCCCTTAAAATTAACATTTACATTAATGTTTTGATGTAAACATTTTCATGTCACAATGAATTAGGGTAGACCATGCAGAGCTCCTGATACACAAGACATTTCTGAAAATAAAATATGATTAAAAGTTGCAATTCCTGCCTTATTGAAACTTGCCTCCCGGTATGCTGTGCTCTGAGCTGCCAGGCTTCAGGGTCATAGGTCAGCTGTGTCCAGTCAGAAAACTGAAAGGCAAGAATTTACATGGACTGTACTGTGGCTACTGTCTTTCTAGAAATATTAGGTATTTTTTCCTATAAGGTATATAATCAATTTGAGTCTTAAAGTTTAAATATCTAATTTTTAATGCTAAAAGCTACAATTGTCTGGCTAATTTCTGACAGTCAGCCCTGCCTAGTTTTAAATCTTCAATAAGGATACACTTATTATGAGTTTTACTATTCAGCTTCTAAAAATTTTGTTTCTATTTCTCTTCAGATGATACTGTAACAACTTATGATTTTGTAAACATTTTCTAACAGAGAAATAATTACTATCCATAACACTAACAATATTATAATAGCCATTGTGACACAGGGCCCTGATTTACTTCAAGAAGTTAATGAGCCCTAGCCACTCCTATTATTTTATTCTGTAATCAAGGCAGCATAAAGGTACAAAACAAAATAAGGCAAGGAATTAAGAAAAAAGAATTTAAAAGTGAGATCACTGAATTCATACTAAAAAGCAATGTTTCAGTACAGTCAGATGAGATTTGCTGATAATTGCACCAGGGACAGCAATCATATTAAAGCTTAATATAGTGTATATTAGGTAATTCTTGTGTGCTCATAAGGAACATGGTCCTGATTTCAGGTTTCCAAGATCTTTAAACTCTGACATAGACATGACTATTTGAGAGTAACAGTGTGACAGTGTAAGAATACAAAGAAAACCAACAAAACTTTAAGGTCATATATAATCTTACATAATCTTATATTTTTCTCACACTTTTCTTCTGTATCAGTTACTCCTTACAACCCATATTCAAAGCAATTTTAATCTCTTTATATTTCTTGAATCTTTAGTGCATTAATGTAGGGGCAACTTGATTGCAATATTTTCAAGCAAAGATAGTTACAACATAGATCCTCAAACTGGGGAAATCCCAAATGCTCAGAGTGCTAGAGGCTGGAATGCAATATCAAGAGAAATATTACTTGAAGACTACCTACCTGCTGCTTGTATTCCTTTCCAAAAAGTCTTCAACATGTACTGGGAGAAAAAAACTACTATGGTAAATGGACTTATTTTCCAACACATTTAATTCTCTTTGTGATTTTTTTTAAATTTTGATAGGCAAGCTATAACTTCACTGAAGCTATCTCTTCAGTGTCATCCATCATCTGCAGTAATTAAACACACATCCTAAAATCACAGGAAATTTTCCTTCACACGCTTTATCGTGTAACTGAAATTTTCATTTAGACACCGTATTACCTTTTTGCATGCTATTGATCTATTTACTATTCCATAGGTTAAAGAAAAGGCTACAAGAAAAGAAGCAATGTCAAATAGCACACTTTCATCTTTCTATTTTAGTCAGACCAAATATTTGAGCATATCCAAATGTTTGTACTGTTATAAATGTACACTTTTTAGCACTGCTGTACTAAGGAAATTTATGGGTTTTTGCTTTTTATTCTAATTCTAACCATATTTATTATCAATAAATAAGCTGGTATGGAGGTTTGTATTAGTCAACAAACTGTGAACATCAACAGAAATTAATTCTTTATTCCTTCTTTCTACTTACCATCATATTCTGAAAGCAGTAGCAGAGATATCTTGGGCAGTCCAGCAGGAATATGAAAGTGTACTTTGATAGTAATATAACATTTCAAAATCTGTGTGCTGCTCTTTTCAATTTGACTACATTTGAATTAATTTGTAGACTTTCTCCCCAATGAGTACCTGAGCCTTCACTCTGACTTTCCATAAAAACTCATTTTTCCGGTGATATTTTTATCTCCAATATTGTATTTGGTTCACTTCTCTTTCAATTTAATCCAGCTTGTAGTGAAGAGACACTATAGATGTCAATGCAAATGAGAATCTGTTCCTTTTTTTTTTTTTTTTATCCTGCTATCCTATGAAAAGAACTTGATTCTCTTTCTTATGTGCAATTCAGATGCCCTAAGGTATCTGAAACAGCATTTGACACCTATTCATTTAGGTAACTGAATTTTCTCCTGACTCTTCACTGATTCACAGCTATACACACACTTGTAAACAGCTAAGACATGTTTATATGTATATGCAGAGACCAAAAAAAACCCCAAAAAACCCCAAAGCCCAAAAAAAAAAAAACCAAAACAAAACAAACCACAAACCCCCTTAGTTAAATTCAGTTGAAAAATCAATCAACCAAAAGATACAAGTCTAAGATATTTCCTTACTGATTCACTGAACAGTTTATTTTCTCCTGAATCTTTGTAACAAAATGTATAGTGAATAGGGCATTTTAAAAGTATAAAATGTTTAAAAAGAAACCCAAGCAAACAAGCAAACAATAAATTCTGTTACCCCTTTCCACAATGATTGAATTTACAGTGTGGGTGGGATCTCTGGATATCATGCCATGAGAGCTGGGTTCCAAGAGGAGCATTCTGGGCATGTCCTGTACCAAGAGGCAGACTGGTCCCTAGAGCTTCATTCACTTCTCATTCTTTGGTCATTCTCAAAGTATCAAAGTGCACTACCACCCCCTTCAGATGATAAACTTTGGAAAAGAAGGTACTAATTAGAAATTATGTCAGTGGAAGTCCTCATCTCTCCTGGAATAAGGATATGGTCTCCAGGAATCAAAATCGTGGATTGTATGGCAGATAAGTTCCATAGTATAGAGTCAGACAGTAAGTTGTGTTTTGGAGGTATATCCTATCCTTAAAAATGTATAGAAATGTACAGACTTTTTTGATGTGTGTCACAGAATGACTGCTGTTCTTTGACCAAATTTAAGCAAAATTTAACTACTTCGCAAAAAGTGAGATTAAATATAAAGCAACAGCAAAACAAAAAAAAAATCCATTTAAATCTTAAACAAATCTAGAACTGTTATAATTTTTCTCTATCTCCTTATAAGTGAGCATCAGAGGTTCATATAATTCCCACTCCCTAAAATCAAAATTATATGCAGTTGCTGACATGTCAAATAACTGTGGGGCAGCAAACACTGAATCATAGAACCATAGTAGCATAGAATTGTCTAGGTTGGAACGGACCTTATAGATCATCTAGACCAACAATCAACCTAACTCTGATAAAAAAACCACCACCACCAAAACAACCAACCAACCAAAATAACCCAACCCATCACTAAACCACATCACTAAGCAGTATGTCAACCCGACTTTTAAATACCTCTAGCGATGGTGCCTCAACCACTTCCCTGGACAGCCCATTTCAATGCTTAATAACCCTTTCAGTGTGAAAATTTTTCCTAATATCAAATCTGAACCTCCCCTGGTGCAACTTGAAGCCATTTCCTCTTGTCCTATTGCCTGTGACTTGGGAGAAGAGACCTCTCTCCAACATTCTTTCGGGTAGTTGTAGAGACAGATAAGGTCTCCCCTCAGCCTCCTCCAAACTGAACAATCCTAGCTCCCTCAGCCGTTCCTCATAAGGCTTACTCTCTGGACCCCTCACCAGCTTTGTTACCCTTCTGTGGACATGCTCCAGAACCTCAATGTCTTTTTGGTGCTAAGTGGCCCAAAACTGGACACAGTATTTGAGATGCGGCCTCATCAGTGCTGAGTGGAGGGGGACGATCACCTCCTGACTCCTACTCACCACACTGNTTTCTACCCTTAAGCAGGTCGACAATCCCACCTAGTTTAGTATCATCTGCAAACTTACTGAAGGTGCACTCTATCCCCTCAATACCAAGCCCTGGGGTACATCATTCATGACTGGCTTTCAACTGGATTTAAATCAATTCACCACCACTTTCTGGGTCCGGCCCTCCAGCCAATTTTTTACCCAGCAGAGAGTACTCTTATCCAAGCTATGGGCAGCCTGTTTCTCCAGGAGCAGATTGTGGGAGACTGTAACAAAGGCCTTACAAAAGTCCAGGTAAACAACATCCACAGCCTTTCCCTCATCCACCAAACGTGTCACTTTGTCATAGAAGGAGATCAGGTTTGTTAAGCAGGACCTGTTTTTCATAAACCCATGCTGGCTGGGCCTGATCACCTGGGCTTTCTTCATGTGCTGCATAATGGCACTCAGGATGATCTGTTCATTTGATCTGAATCAAAGTCCTGACTTTTGGTAGCTGGCCAATGTTTATAAAATAGAACTTCTGATATATTCATTTTATAAGCATTCCGTGTAGAAATGGGACAATAAATCAGACAGAGAAAAAAGAAAAATCCTGTCTTTGTAGTAGTTCTGTTCTCTTTTCGCCTCTCTTTGTGTCCTCATGTTCCTTCTCTAGTACTTCCCACTTATTTTAAAATTATTATTCTGTCATGGAATGCTACTATCCAATGGGGAATCACACGATAGAGGAGCAAATATACCAGGCGTCTATTTCATAGCTTCGTATCTATAACTTCCTGATTAAGATAAGAGAGTGGAAGAAAGGCAGACAATTTTAAAATAGAAATAAATAAAAATGGAGAAAGCTGAGAGAAAGAAACTTGGGTTTAAATGGGAACCAGAGGGGGGAAAAAAATAAAAAGAAGGAAATTCCAGGAATGACAAAAAAAAAGCAATTAATTCACTGATATATAGACAGATAGAAATTAAGAAAAAAAAATACAAACCAAACCATAATTAAATATAACATGCTATCAATATATACCAGTGGCTAATAAATTCTGTATTATCACAATAATCTGCATTGTGCTGATCATTCTATACCAGCTATAGATGGCACTCTTTATACTATAGCAGCAGGATAAGCGTTATAAATTGAAACATAAAAATTGAGTCTGCCAATCATAAATTATTCTGGAGTAGGGCAATTGGAGGAATTTTGTGTGAAATGACTCAGGTTGGTTTTGCTAGACACCACAGAACAAGTGTATTGATTTTCTTGACACCTTTTACCTCCCCACAAATTACCCATGTCTTCACAGTTTTCTGTTCTTTGGGTCCATGGATTGACTTGTGAGTGGAAAACAACGATGTGTGATGTTAGTATTACAGATTTCACATCTTAGCATTAGAAGAAGATATGCTGTTTGATGTACCTGCAATATGACCCATGTCTGGTGACCCATAGTTCTGTAACTTCAATAGACTCGAATATGACTACATGTCCCAGACAAGAAGCAGGCTACAGCTATCCATGCAGAACTCCATGCCCTTTTCTTTAGGCCACTCCTGATGCTCTCTCTAGCTTATGTACGCTACAAAAAAGCAAGTTGCATAGTGCGTCTAGCACTCATGTTAAATGCAAAGGTAAAAAGATTGAGTTAAGAATACAATAACAATATAAGTAGACCTATACAGATTTACCAGTGGAATTCAGGGTGCCTAGAATCGAACACTGTCCATACCTGCCTTATAGGACTAGCAAGTCCAGCACAAATGCCATAGCCTCTTTCCATCTCCTTAAGTGCACAAATCAGGTTCAAGCCCAGTGGTAAGAAAAGGAAGCTGTGCTGCCATGTAGCTGGAGAACATACTTCTCCCCAGCTGAAATCCTTTTCCATTCCTTGCCCTGTTGCACATTCTCACAATGGAGTTGTGCCAGCTGTAGTTTAATGCAGATAATTTGACCACAAAAGAAAGGCAAGTAAACTAGGTAAAGTAAGTTACAAGAAGGAGTTCAAGGTGTTGGCAGCGAAGGTCAATTCCTCTTTAGAGACCAAAGATGCTAATCTCTTCAGTGAAAAAACAATGAAAAAATGTTGCAGAGGTGATTTCATATCTGTCTGGGGAAACAGTTTCCTACAGAAACCTATGTTAAATACTCAGCAAAAGGAAAACAAATGGGGATGGGGAAGATCAATAGCAAAGAAAGCCGTGTCAGTTCTGCCTGCCTGGTTACTGTTCTCATTAATATTAGTGCATTTTTCTTTGTTGGATTTTTTTTTTTTTCCCCCTTTGATTAGACTTTCCTTTCTTGGCATTCCTGTTCCTTGTGGGGATATTATGTGAAAGTATACACATTGCACACATTGCAGAACAAGGACTTAAGACTGGGGAAAGAAGGAGATTAGGAATGAGTCATGAAATAAAAATAAAATGAGAGTGAATTTGGTGAGAAGTGTTGCATAAAGTGAGAAAGAAGAGGAGAACAGAAAATCAAAAATACAGTGGGAAAGAAGGGGAAGAGAAAGGAAGGGAATATGACAAAAAGAGAAAATTACTTCACTGAGAGGTGGACTTCACTCACAGGTCCAGTATGCCACTATTGCAGGTTCTATGGGTACAATGACAAATACACTATTACAATTTAAAAGCCATTCACAAAATACACTATTACAACCTGCAAGTGATCCTGAAAAGTAAACAACACAAACCACAAGCACTCTAGATATTAATAACTTAAGAGAGTACACCAATCACCATCTTAATAGCATGCCATACGTCTGTTTCTTAATCACTTACCTTCTCTCTCTAGTAAGCTCATTGAATCCCTGGGAAGTTACCCTGTAAAACATCCTGGACAAGACAGGTGGACGAATCTCCTACAGGCCAGCTGTATCGTTGGAAGATTCCCCATTCTTTGTCCCCACACCTTATGGTTTATATTTCCTGATTCAAATTATGCCTGAGAGGATTAAACTATCTGGAATATTTACATCTGGTGGTGTGATGGCTCCTAAGTTTCTGTTGCTAATTTTGTGATGTCTAGCACTCACAGGAACAGTGGTGTGATGGGATTCTGAGCATTTTGTTTGTGAAGGCTCCATTTGGTTTGGGTTCTTATTGTGATGCAATATTGAGCCAACCCTGGGCTAAGCTGTTTTTGCAGCTCCCCCCAAGTTATCTCTGTATAGACAAGGGCTGAGAGGAAGAGAAGTCAGATGACAACTCCCTGCATCTCTCCTATTGTGTTCTGAAACTGGTTTGGTTGGGTGCTCCCATACAGGGAAATCAACAAACAAAAAGAACAACCAAAACAAAACTGTAATGGGTTTGTTTTATTCCTGTGAGCTGAGGGAGAAGAGCGGTGCCGACATAATGATCATTATAACTGTCAGTGTTTGCGGATCAAGAATACCACCATTCCAGAATTCAATCAGTCTCAAATGTTTAATTGATGACATTCATTGTTTACATCTGTTCATGAAAATTCTTGGCCTCTCAAAACTGCACTAGGGAATGAAATGATTGCTTATTCAGCTCAATCTTTCTACAATATTGAGAAAGTACTTTGTAAATATTATTCAACTGAAACATTAAAAAAGAATCACGAACTCCTTTTTAGAAGTTTTTGTATAATAAATCATTTAGCATGACAAAATACATCCCTAAATTGTATTAAATATATAATTTAATATATAAATTGTACTTAAATGCCATAAAATGAAGTATCGGAAGAGAAAATATAAAGTTCCTTCCGTCTTTCCTTGCTTCCTTCCTTTCTTACTTCCTTCCTCCCTTCCTTATTTCCCTCTCCTTTTTCTCCTTCTCATCTTCCCCTCTTCCTCTCTTCCATTCCTTCCTACCTTCTTTCCTTGTAGTAAAAACTAAAACTACTGAAAAAAGCATGCTGCTTTAGAAAAACAGAAATCAATGTGACCCCATAAATAAAGAATGTGCTGTGTAAACAGGCACACATAAAAATGCGTATGCCATAACACATTCTCTATCACTAAGCATTTAAATTCATACAAAGATTATAGAAAAAGTGGTGTGATAGTGCAGTAGTAGCAAGTTAAGTCAGAATATATGGGGAAAAATAAAAATTAGTGAAAGAGTAATTTCCCGTAAGGACTTAAATTTCATTTATTGCTACTTTTTTCCTCCAAAAAAATACTCTTTCAAATTCTGCAGGGGCACTACACAGTTTCATAGAGATCGAGAGCTAGGATCCAGAGCTGTAATACAGATGCAGTCATTCTTCCCAAATAGGAGCTTTGTGGATGAATTCCAGTGGTCCTTGCTACTTGATCTGTTGGCCAAGGACTGTTTCCTTGAGCATGAAGCAGTATACGTATAAACTTGTTTTCCTCTCTTACAATATTCTTTATTGTTGAGGTGGATAGGGGTTATGCAAGGAAGAAGAGAGAAATCTATTCCTGGGATCTTTATTCTATTGTAAAAGGTGCAGGTGGCAAGGAAAAGGACAATATCTGCTCTTTCTCTGCCACCTCATAGTAAGCTATTCAGCAAACCTCTTATTTAATTCAGTATATGTATCACTAATTATATATTTTAGTACCCTTATATATATAGCAGCTTGGAATTAGTCCAGAAGTTTCTCAAGGACAATGAGGGGCTCTGTTATCTGGGGAGCTGAAAGAACTCAGAAGCTGAAGTAAAACTTTCCTTCTGCTTTTCCGTTCCATGCTATTGGGTAAAGGATGGTGCTATCAGGCAGGCTTGCAAGGTCCCGGCAAGGAGATGTGGTTTTGTTGTATTTTGGTAAATGTTGAATGTAAATAAACTTGAATCTTTAAATAGTTACAATTTTTATGAAGTATTTTGTTCTATGATTCCATAATTTGAGAAAGAATAAGGCTTATTTAAAAGTTAACCTTTGGGGTTTTTTTGTTTAGTTTTATTTTTTTTTTTTATTTTGACTAAAATACCAAAGGGTCATGCTTTTCCCTCTCCCTCTTCCCTTTTGCCCATACAGAAGATAATAGAAAGGTAATTAAAAAAAAATCCAAAGACAAAATATATCTGAAGTGTGGCTGAAGATGTGAGGCCGAGAAGACAGTTTCTGAAAAAACATAGAAAAGACAGAGTAAGTTAGACCATGACAATTATGTTAACTATATTTAATATGATGCACAACTGAAGCAGGATGGCAAAAAGCCATTATTTCTAGAATAAAGGCTGAAGTCCTCACTGAATTGCTGTTATTTTCTCACCTGCAAAGGCTCATTTACTCTCCTGCTTGTAAAAAGTGAGATGGTACTATGTGATACCGTGCTACTGGCATGAGTAATAGCATTAGAACTTTAGTTCAGCTACCAATAGCAGACAGAAATTAGGCACAAGAACTTCAGAACAGCTGAATGTGTACATATGTTTACTGTTTTCCATGAGACCCACGACAATCCATTTCTCCCTTCTCATCATTTGCAAAGTTTTGAGTGAACCTCTTCAAGGATATGCTTGTGGAGTTCCTTTAACAGCTCAACAGTCAGTGGCCTAAGACTTATGGTCCTTTTTATTGTCTCTATTGTCTCCTATTCAATAGGATTTGTGCATCCAGGTGCTCTTTGAGTTAAATAATCAAATACTGACATGAATTTTTTGGTAGAGCCACACAATTTGAGGAAATATGGCACTGTTAGCATAAAAAAATGGTGCCTGAATCTGCATGAGTTTTCTTCTTGAAGTGACCATCAATAAAAAGCACTAAGGACTATTCTGAGCATAAAAATGAACCTGTATAAAAATCAATATATATTTACTGAATCGAAACAAGTAATTTGATTGGTTTACTGTTAGCACCATACTTACGTAGAGACTTTATTAAGGTTCTTAATGTAAAAGGATTTTTTTGCTTAAAAAAAAAAGGCAGTACTTAAAGGCTATTGCTATTTATATACTTCCATTACGAAGGAAATGAGTGGAAATGCTTTCAATTGAAATGCTAATAGGAAGGAAAAAAACACAACTTAATTTTCCATGAAGGAAAAGTAATTTCTGCTTATATTAAATGTCTGTATGAAACATTATATTTCACTTCAAGAGGGGTTTTTTGTTTCTTTTTTTTTTTAATTTTAAATTTAATAAATCCATACTTTCCTCTCTTAGTAATCAATATGGCTTTCAGAGATAGTGTCAACTGTTATGAATACTTCTTTGCATCTCTTCACGAAAAGCTTGCATGTATGGCATATAACAAAATATTGATTGGAATTAACATTCCTAAGAATAGTGAAAAATTACTTCCTTACATATTGAAATGTTGATGGACAGTAGGATATAATGACGAAAATATATGGGCAATACAATTTATGACCTGATTCAAAGCAAAAGTAATTTTTGACTTTTCCCATTGACTTCAAATGGTTTCAGAAAAGCCTTTACTAAAAGTTGAAGAAATCTTTTTAACTCTAAATCTTTTTTTTTTTTTTT
>VXBJ01005257.1:903211-932601 GCA_013400055.1 Nycticryphes semicollaris
ATAAAGCAGGGAATTCAGACTGCACATGGTTTTTTTACATGCATATAGAATATATCTGTGTTTTAAGGTAATTGAACTCCAATTATTGTTTCATTCATGACAACATGCCAAAACTCCTCTGTCAGATCTACTTACGTGAATTCAGACACTTCATGCCATTGGAATCCTTTAGGATACCCAGAATATCTTAATGGAGTTGACAGAACTTTGAAAGTCCATGTTCTCCCAGAAACCGATTCTGGAGACCAGACCAAATACCTTAAATAGCAGTATTTGATATCTATGTTTAGGCAATTGAATAAGTCCCTATATCTCAGTTATTCATATCAGTCACTTTGGCAAGAAAAATACAATTTAAAAAAAAAAACAAAAAACAAAAACCAAAACCGCAAAACCAAATAAAGCATTCACACTTTCCATTTTTCCATTTTTGCATTTTTCCATTTTAAGTTCTGATAAGATGATGTATTTATGTAAAATATAAGGATTCACCAGGGGACAAGATGAAAGATTGCAGGTTGCCATTCATGTAGATAACTTTCTGGTTAGAAGACACATTTTGAAACATTTCTATGCCCCTGAAGAAAAATAAATAATTTCTGTGCAGTCAGCAAAATCTCAAATTTAAAAAACTAGACCTGGTCCCGGTATGTTGGAAAGTGTCAGGGCAGGAGGAAAAAAGACTGGTGACGTTAGTGATGAGAAGTTAAGAAGTCTAAGTGTCAAGAGAGATCAGCAGTATCAGAACAGAGAGTTGGTTTTTGAGAGATTTAGTGGGAAGAAGCTGGTATAAAAGTGTAGGAAGCTTGGGCAGCTCACATGTGGTCAAATGTAATCTTTTAAAAAACAAATGGTTTCTCTTAAGGAAGCGAAAGAAAAGAACTATACAATATGAGGGGACAGGTAAAACCTGAGGTTTCAATAATCATTTGGACACAATTCTGACGGAAGTTCAACGAGCTGGGCATCAACCCATGCTGGAAAACTACCAAGGATTTGTCATTCTGAGGAAAAGAAAGAGAGTTCTTCACTCTTCCTGCAGGTCATGATTCAGGATATGTTTCTCATAACTGTTGCCTGAAGTAGAAAAAGGAAAAGTGCCTGAGTTATTTAGAAGAAACAACATTGTTGGCTGCATTCCCTCCAGTCTGGGTTTATTGTACATGAAAGATGTTAATGGAGTCACTGGTATTCATAATGTTCACCTGTTCAAGCTTTCAGAAGACTTTAAAGTAATTGCTGTTCTAGAACGTTATGGTTCATTTTATAATGTGGAATGTAATATAAATTGTTATTTAAAAAAAAATAAATTTCTCTTTTAAAAAAATTCCATCCAAGGTTAGGTTTAAGGCAAAATTAGGGATAAAGACAAATTCTGCAGACCCAGCTGTTACAGTTATACCTGATTCTTGAAGAGTTTTCCAGCTTTGCCTCTGTGCAGGAAAGTCTAGCGGTCCATCGCTCAGCTCAGTCAGAATGGTATTTTCTACCTTAACCCATTCATCATCATTGCCTGCTGAGCTCCGCAAACAGCACAGGGACTTCCAGGAGCAATATATGAGAAACACATTAAGATGGAAGATTATATTTAGGTCTTTCTCTGTAAACTAAATAGAATCAGAGCATGGCACCAAGCAATAGCCTGTGATTATCCATGCCGGCTACTTGTTACCTGCCTTTGCATAGTTCCAGTCCATATCAACAATCTCTGTTTCAAGCAACAACAAAATGTGGAAGGATGCACACGTAAGGAACTATCTACAGTAAGCAACATCAATATGGCAGTTTAGACATACGGATGTGAGCCATAACAAGTCAGTATGGCTCAGGGTCAATTTACTTGCCCATATTAATTTTAATTAATACCATAGACTAGTTTTGAGGTCCCCATGTCTGTGTTGACTTCTTGAAACAGCTCCTCTATTTCCACCTTTTCCCTCAGTTCACCTCTCCCTACTTGCTCACATCTACAAACTTATCAAAGGAAGGTATCCATAACTGATCTCCCATACCTTGGTTATGCCCTCAGCTAGTTTTGATCAATGTACTTTATCAGACTCTTGGATCAGTGATACTTAAAACCCAACAATGCAATTTATCATACTGTATACACTGTGAAAAGAGAAATGGTTAGGAGAAAATGACTTAATTCACCACAATTATGAGTTGCTTTTGCAAGGGTGATGACAGTGGGAAAGCACTGACAAATAATATATGATGTCCTACAGGTAAAATTTTTATACAAGTGCAAGCTTTTGCCATTTAGCTTGATTAGCTAAGTTGTGAAGAAACATAAGAAATTTTTTTTTTTTTTACTTTTAGGCTTGGCAGATGGAAGGGAACAATGTAATTCCATATGTGATTAGAAAACTGTGCTTTTTTCTTTATTAGTAAAACATCACTCAGATCTAGAATGAACTAAAATATCAACTGAAATACTAACATGGTCAAAGTGCACAAGTGTTCTTTAATTACAGTGTTATAAGAAATGTACGACTAAAATGTATGTGATGCTATGCACTATGTTCTATTATCATAAAAAAACCCCACTGCTATAACTTATATAGCAATTTCAAAAACAGATGTCATGTAGTTAATGGATAATATGCAGAGCATACATTGAGTTTCTCATTCCTACAGAGGATTTTAAAGAGCTCTATCACAGAAGGTAAGTATGGACTTCTTTATTTCAAATATTTGAAACTCACTGTTCAGACACTTGAGGTGATTCAATAAAGTTTAAATATTGAGTCAGGAGCCAATCTCAGTAGAGGAACGAAAATTAGAAACCATGTCAGACTTGTCCGGTTTATAGTGTTGCAGTTACATTCATTTCCTTAAACTTATAACAACAGACAGTACTTGAGAGTAACACCTCCCCTCAATTCTGATCTTATAGTCTTTTAAGTCAAATCACAGTTCTTGATGTACAAACTTCTGAAGTTTGTTTTTTCTTTTATGAATATAGTCCGTGGATGCTAAAAAGAAAACAGGGCCTTATAGCAATACACTTCTGGAATATTCTTACTAGAAATAGAAGGCAGCATCTTAACCAGATACCTTATATTATAGCTAAAATAATTAATTTGTAGTTAATTATTTATACTTTTTAAAAGTTCATTTTCCCACAAAAATAAAAAACATTAACAATACATATCAAGCTCTATTAATTCAATGGGTTCTTTCTCAGGCCATCCTTTACTTGCTGCTTAATTACCCAATCACATTTCTAAAAATGAATATTATGTTACAATCTACTGTTAGCATTTATAAAGACACCAATATATATAAATTACATTCCCTGGATTTTTTCACAACAGATGTATATATATCCAGTTACTGAATATTAAATAATCTACCCTCAAAAACTGGGAGACTAGAAGAAATAATTAAAAAAAAAAGGATATTGATATTCAAATCATAATTATTTTTTCACTTGATAATAATAAAGGGCTGCATCCCATTGAGTTTTGAATATCCCCAAGGGGGGATACTCCACAGCCTTTCTGGTCAACCTATTACAGTGTTTGACTAGCTGCAAAACAACGTACTTTTTATGTTTAATGGAATTTCCTGTACTTCAGTTTGTGGCTGTTGCCTCTTATCCTGTCATTGGACAGCATTGGAAAGAGTATGGATCTTTAATTCTACCCATCAGGTATTTGCAAACATTGATAAGATCCCCCTGAGTCTTCTCCGGGCTAAACAGTCCCATCTCCCTCTGCCTTTCCTCATATGAAAAATGCTTCAGTCACTTAAACATCTTCATGTCCCTTTGTTTGACTTGCTGTTTTTCTCTGTGTCTGTTGTTCTCTTGTCCAGGAAAGCCCAGAACTGGACACAGAACTCCACATGTGTCATGCCAGGGCTGAGCTGAAAGGATGGCCTCTGTTGACCTGCTGGCAGTGTTCTCCCTAGTTCTCCCTAGGCACTTATTTGTTTTATGTTCAACTTGTCCACCAAGACCACCAGGACTTTTTTCTGTAAAGCTGCTTTCCAGCTAGTTGGTCCCCAGCCTAAAATGGTGCATGGAGTTATTCTCCCCAGGTACAGAACTTTGCATTTTCCTTTGATGAACTTCATTAGATTCCTGTCAGCACATTTCTCTAGCCTGTTGAAGTTCCTCTGATGGCAATACAACCATCTAGCATATTACCCACTTTTCACAGTTTTGTAGTATCTGTGAATTTGCTGAGGGCGCACTGAAGTGCTGATGAAAAAGTTAAAAAATACTAGCTCCATTGTCATCCCCTGAGGTACGAGACTAATGACTGGGCTGCAACTGGGCTTCGTGCTGCTCATCACTGACCTTTGAGTCTGGCAGTTCAGCCAGTTTTTAATCCATCTCGGTGTCCACATATCTATCCCATATTTTATCAGTTTGTCAATGAGGATAGTATGGGAGACTGTGTCAAAAACTTCCCTGAAGTTTAAATAATCAACATACACCGCTCCCCCTCAATGTCAGTCATCTCATCATAAAAGGCTATCAAGTTGGTCATATATGATTTCCCTTCAATGAATCCATGCTGACTACGCCCAATCACCTTGTCCTTTATTTGTCTGGAAATGGTTTCCAGGATTATTGTGCCATGGGTTAATGTCAGTTGAAGTGAATGTGATCGTTCTTCAGCTGCCTGGATCCTCCTCTTTCTCCTTCTTGAAGAGAGATGTGTCATTTTATTTATTCTGGTTGTCAGGAATCAATCCCAATCTCCATGATCTTTCAAATATAATCAAGAGTGACCCCACAAAGACATTGGCTACCTTTTGCACTTGGTGTGTCTTATGAAGATCCATGAACCCCTATACATCCAGTCTGGGTAAATATTCCTTAACTTGATCTTCCTCCATGTTAAAGTAAGTCTTACTTAACTTACTTCGAGAAGAAATAAGCCTTCCTTGCTCCAGACTTGCTCATGGGTCCCAGGAACCTAGGATTGCTAAAGGGAAGTCTACAAAATAAAGACTGATTTGAAGAAGACATGGAGCGCTTCAATTTTTTTGTGGTCTTTGTCATCAGCTTGTCAAGTTCAGCAGCAGGCCCACATTTTTTTTGGTTTTTCTTTTGCTGCTGTTATACTTATAGAAACTCTTCCTGTCCTTCAACGGGTGGAAATCTAAATGTTTTTTCCAAACCATGCCTGTACACTTGGACACTACCCAAGGGTGAAAATATATGTACACATCATAGAATCATAGAATCATAGAATGGTTAAATTTGGAAGGGACCTTAAAGATCATGGAGTTCCAACCCCGCTGACACAGACAGGGACACCTCCCACTAGACCAGGTTGCTCAAAGCCCCATCCAGCTTGGTCTTGAACACTTCCAGTGATGGGGTGCATATATATATATATATATACACACATATATATTCTCAAACTCTTCCAAACTTCTACAGTGGTAAATTGGCAATCAAACAATTATAGGAATGAATATTCTTCACTCTTATTGTGTACATATTTGCACATCTTGTATGTGTATATTGTTGCCTTGTTGCCCCAAAATTAATTTTGCATATAAGTTTTCTCTATTAAATTCTGATGGTAGCTGAATTTATTAAATATATTCGGGAATGTTATTTACTCATAAATCTAGGTTAGGGTTCAATCTGGTAATGCTTCTAGATGTTAAAGGGATCATTTTTATTTAACCTTGAATCTTATTGTAGTTACACTTACTTGGCAAATGAATTATCTTTTGGAGAGCTTTACACACAGTAGACCAACTTAATTTACTTGATAAATTGAGCTAATGTATACCTTTACATATGCTCCGTGCTTGAATCCAAACCATAAAGCCCAAAAGAGTTTATTAAACTGAAATGGAAAATGCCACCAACATTGCATGAAATTGTGGATGTGATTCTTGTATCCTGAGGGAACTGCTTTCTGAGAGAAGTAGGCTTGGTCAGAGTTATGTCCTTTTGTGCTTTTACAAAACAATCCTACAGGATTTTCTGATGGATTAAAGGGATTTCTAGATGACTGTTAGGTAATCCTATAAAACTCAATTGCATGTAACATTGTCCTCCAGGATTTGTGAAGGACTAAAATATTATACTATAAGACTTGTAATGCTTTCGTTAGAAGCTATACAGAAATGCAAGTAAATCTGACTCAGCAGATGTTGTGCCAGTCTCAAGACACATGGGAGAATATATATGTATAATGTCTCTAATGTTTATAACACCTGTGTCTTATTTATTCAAGTAATTCATTCTGTATAAAAGGCCAGTGCCATGCATTCAACCCTTCAATCAACTTTTTTTTTTGTTATTACAATTAAATTAAAGTAATTTTTTATGGACAGTCATAATTTCAACATTTAACCAGTAGTTGATAAAAGGAAGACACTGTTTTCCATGTGTTATTCAAATGTAAAATTATCAAGAATTATAGAATTATCTAACTCTATTGAGAGTTTGGGTCTGTGAACCTGTTACAAATAAATTACTTCAACCAGACCTCCAACATCAAAATGTCTTCAGCTATGAGTTTGTATTTTGGAATAAGACTATAAGACTATAAGATCTGTCTCCTCTGGTTCACCCAAATGAAAGAAAAATAAAGATACTTTCTTAAAAATAGAAAAATGACATACTATTTCACACTTTTCTTTGGTGGAAATCACAGATGTAGGGCTACATCTATTCCCTTAAAAAATACAGGCAAGGGATTCATCGCTGGCCCTGGCTCTTGTTCACATGCCTAAATTTTCCTACCTAGCAAAGCAGGGTGGCCACATTTAAACTTACTCTTTGGAACAGTTCCTGGAAACACAATAATTAACACTGGTTCAATATTTATGCAAACTAGTTGGTTTGGGTCAAAATCATGTGAGGAAGAGTAGGATCAAATACACAGCATGGACAATTATACAGATATCATCAAATCTTTGCCTTGGACCCTTCTTATCTACTAGACTCTACGTAGCTAGTATTATAACAAGTTCTGAACAGAAATAAAAAGAAGAAAAGATTCAAAGATTTACAGCATTTTTTTTTTTTAATTCTATACTCACATGGAAAAGTACATATCAATCCAAAGAGTTAAGCACATTGAAGTTTATACCACAGTAAGCAGAAGAGATTTTTTGGCAGTATTGATGTGGGGAAGAATTATGCAAGAAAGACCTGCCTGCGTGTACTGGTTTTGCCTGGGACTTAATTTTTTTATAGTGGTTTGTATGGTTCTATATTTCGCATTTGTGACTAAAACTGTGTTGATATCACACCAGTGTTTTAGTTTTTGCTGAACAGTCCTTTACAGAGTGTCAAAATGTTTCCTGTTTCTCATGCTGCTCCACCAGTGAGTAGGCTGGGGGTGCACAAGATGTTTGGAGGGACCACACCTAGGACAGATGACTCCAACTGACAAAAGGGATATTCCATACCATATGACATAATGTCCAGCACATAAAGCTGGGGGAAGGAGGAGCAAGGCAGGAAAATTTAGAGTTATGGCATTTGTTTTCCCAAGTAATTGTTACATGTGTCAAAGCCCTGCTATCCTGGAAAGGTGTGAACATCTGCCTGCTGATGGGAAGCAGTGAACAAACTCCTTATTTTGCTTTGCTTGCACATGCAGCTTTCACTTTACCTATTAAACTCTCTTTATATCAACCCCTGAGTTTTCTCACTGTTATCCTTCCAATTCTCTTCCTCATGACACTGCATGGGAGTGAGGGAATGTCTGCATGGTGCTGAGTCACCTGCCAGGATTAAGCCACAATGTTGTGATATGATAAATGATGTGAAAGTAAATGAAAGTTTTTCAAGAAGGACAATCTGAACAGGAATTCCAGAGTTTATAAAGGACCTGCAATTATTATATCAATATAAGATAAATTCTGGAGAGGTAAAGAATGTTTGAATATTTCAGGCCACTTTCTACTGTGGTGTAAATTAAAAGTGTTTAATTTACTTCAGTACAGCAATGCCATTTTATGTTACTTCTTCATTCTTTGAACTGAGACCATTATATAAAAGAAAAGTTATCTTGTCAGTCTTATTTGCTGTGGAATCAACTCTACCACTATTATAGTTTTAGGTGTATAAATAAATGTATATATATTTCTCTATCTATTTATGCTTTATATGGAGTAAAATATTCCCAGTCTGAAAATTGCTGACAAATGTGAACAGATTGTCTCTGACCTTTTCTGCTCATGCAGTACAATTAATTTTGGCAGGTTTTCCTATGTGATGCAGCGTTACACTCTGCTTATTTATACACAATAAGAATGTGTCTTATAATGTTGACTTTGAAAACATTTTTGACTTATTTTTATATTGAAACTTCAATAATAATTTATACTCATTCTAACATACTGGTGAATAGCTCTGCAAAGCCTTTATTATCCAGATGAAAGGGTGTTCTCCCTTTCATATTATGGAATGGATTAAGTCATACGGACTTTATTTTAAAAGATTAGCTTGATTCTCTTGTAATCTTAACAACTGCTTGGCCTGTTCTATGTAATGGCTGAGACACCTAAGGCTATAAAAGTGGTACAGTTGATTCCGCAGATTTGTCTTCATACACATTTAGTGTTATTATGTTCCTCTCACCTGCTTTTGGGCACTTACAGTATGAGTTTCAAAATCTGAAATATGTATCCTTGACTCTATCAAGTCTAAGGAGGGGAAAATGACAATTGTAAGGAGTGGGCCATCAGATCTAGTTGGGTATCTAGATTAAGTTGAGATAAACTAATCCTGAAAACTCAAGTGAAAAATACTACTTGTAGCCTTGTTATACAGAACTCAAAGTTGTAAAATTTGAGACTATATTAGAAATATGAAGTAAGTTGCAAAATTACAGAGAACGTTTTCTTCCCTTCTGAGCAGAAAGACTTATTAGTTGAGCATTAGATTTTTAGTGTAGGTAAATAGATAAGATATCTAAATGCAGATTTCCAAGATCCCCTTTCTCCTCTGTCAATTTGTTACACAATGAACTTGAGGGAAGCTGGTCCACTTGGCTTATGAAATGAATTTAGATCATAGGAGAAGTGGTTGCAAGGTTTATTTGATGAAATTTGTTACACTCGGACTGATGGTCTGTAGCTAGATAAATTATGCTTCACAGATACAATGCTGTAAAAAATATTAATGATGAATTGCTATTGTTACTCATTCACCAGTAATTGAGTGTCAATAGCTGCATTAATAACAAGGGAAGGTTTCCCATCAGTATTTACATGAAGATTAACTAATACCAGAAGTGTTGATAAGACTAGATAGACTGACATAGTAACTTAGAAAACAAAAAGTTCAGTAATAAGAGAACTGAATGTAACCATCTAAGCCAAATAAACACCACTGTCAATACTTGTGATAAGTATAGAGGGATGTAATGTAAATGAAAATTTTCTTAATTTTCTCCTTTACAGCAGTAATGTTGGATCAGAAAATAAATATTTGTGTTTCTTTCATACTACCTTTCCATTGTAGACATGAAAAGAACTAATTCCAGAATTTTAATAATAGATGTTTATATCATCTCTCTGTATAATAAGATAATCAAATAATATATCCAGATGGGGGGTTATAGTCTCAAAATTTTATATTAATAGGTTTTTTCTATATTATATATTGTGAACAAACTTATTGTGTTATCTCTTTCTAAATAAATGTATATGTGCATATACACTTATAAATAATTCCAGTAGAGATTCTTATGAAGATAATTTTTTTCTCCCTGCAATAAAATTGTTTAAAATTTAAATAGTAAAAAATTTAACTCTTACAAGTACACAAATCCATGCCTAGTGTAAAAATAAATTAATTACCAGAGATCAGCATACAATACCAGGCTTGCTTTCACTATTTTTCTCACACATTTGGAAAGAAACTTAGGAATTTAGCACTTGAAAATGGTTTAGCAAAGTTCTATAATTGCTCATAGCTTATCTTAAACGGGGCTGCTGAAGAATGTAATGCTCTTAATGAAAATGTATAAAAAAGTCTTAAGGAGAAAAGTGTTGAAAAATATTTCAACACAATGTGAAATGCAAAAGTTCTTCTAGTTGATCAGCTCCCCAGAATAGTTAGGAATATACAAACCAAGCTGGAAAAAGGTGTATTTTCAGTTGCTATGTCTCTTTTTTCCTATATATCTTTGCTCAGATAGTTAAAAAACTGTAAAAAGAGGATACTATGGCTGTGACTGGTAACATTGCTAGCTCTACCGAGAGCATTTTTTTACAGGGCTCAAGATTCTGAGTAAATTTTCACATTTTGTGGAATTTCTTTTGTTTCTCCAAACCTGTCTGTAAGCATCAATTTTAGATCAGAAGTCACAATTAATCCTAGGGATCATATTTGAAATTTGTACCTCAGGTAGGGTCAAAGGATGGGGATGGTGATTGCTGTTATTATCTAACACCAAAACCATTTCCCTTTTTCTTTGGTTTGTTGTTGGTTGTGGGTTTGTTTGTTTGGGTGTTTGGGGTTTTTTGACACAGTACAGTCCTCCTGTCTTGGAGGCCTTGATCCAAATGTGATTTCTTAAATAAGTTTTTATTTGAAGGAATTTTGCTACATAGCTTTATTTTTCTGTAGTGAGTGCTGACTCAGCAACAGTCTAACAGCTGTAGACTGCAGCTATTAGTGTTCTTATTCCTATTTAGCAACTATTCTGGCCTAGTGACTTGTAAGATCTTTAAGAAAGCTTGATCTTACTACATTAAGTACCCCACAAATATGATTAGTACATTTTCTGTGCTGTTGTGAAGCTCCTTTAGTATTTGTGGAGACTAATAATAAGGAAAATAATTTTTCAAATTTTTCTTTACAATAGAAGTTAACCAACACTCATGCTCCCTCTACCCCTATAGTCTTTCCAATACTAAGTATCATGCCCATTCTCTCTTTCAGATACTTTTTCATGAGTATCAATCTTTATTGATACAATCAACTTTATTATTCTGAATACTCGATCATTACTGTTTCTTGTATGAGACCACCATTCTAGCTCCCTGAACAGCTAGCTCAAAGTAATAAGTTTGGAACTGTTGCTCTAGAAGAATTTAACTCAGACTGTCATTGGTACCTGCTGTATATTTCTAATCAGGGATTTTTTAAAATATTATAAATGTATTTAGAGACAAAGATATTGGCATATGTTTTGAAGAATGTTAAATAAATGAATTTTTTTTTTTTATTTTACTTTCTATAGGAACATGATTGTGATGTTCTTCTCTAAGGAATAAAATGATCCATGCATCATATTCATGCTTTTACAATACAGAAAGGCATTCTTGATTCATTACCTTTCAAAGACTAGTTAGGCATTCTGTAGAGTTCAAGAAGTAACATAAAGGAAACTGTAATGTAGACACAATTCATTATCTTAATGTTTTATAGTTCCCTTTTTAAAAAAAATCTGTATTGTCATTCTTCTTTAGTCTGAGTGTGTTTTCTCTGCTCAGAAATCAATCCCCTTATGAGGATTTTATCAAAATGCAGATTTAGGTCCACATCTGGCCTCAGACTCACATGAGTAGCTTTCTGTTTACACCGACAGACAACTTTGAAGACAAGGAGCTGGATGAGATTCAGACCCAGGGCCCCCGACCCAAATGCTTGACAATCTACATAAACAACTGGAAATGAAAAATGGAGCACAAGAATACAACAAAAAGCGGTGAAGCTGAAAGCACGTGCTTGAGTTTTAATGGTTTAGTTTTAACTGTTTTTTTTCTTTCTAGATTTCCTTCTTCTATTTAACACCTTCATGAACATTCACGTTTCACCACCTTTTGGCACAGTACATTATAGTGTAAATACTATTTAGGCATAATTTGCCAGTTTTAAGTGTCTCATTGATTAGAAATAAACGGTAAGGCCCCCGAGGGATGCACAAAGGCATAAAAACATTCAACCAATTTTTGAAGAAATCGTAGAGGAAAACAACACTGGTAGTGAAAAGTGACCTAAAAACAAAAAAGCAGGTAAAAATAAAAAAAAAATAATGGACAGGATAAATATTGTATTTCTGATTTACCAAGTCTAGGAAAGCTGTAGTAGATGAACTAGTGTTTTTTCATCCTTCATAGTATTTTCTAAAATTGAAGTATAGTACAGTGGTGCTTTATCACATTCAAACGTTGGGAGACTTTTATAGATAGAAATAGATATTTTTTTTTGTTGAACATGTACAAAATTTTGAAGTGCTTTATAAGGAAGAAAAAAAATCCTAGATGACATCTTAGCAATTTATACTTAGAGATAAAAACTGCTAGTATTTTCATAACACAAATTATGGTTCCTGTGTGGGAATATTTAATATAAAGCTTACCATAGTCCTACTGAAGTTAACGAGAATTTTCCCAGTGACAATGCTGATACTAGGATGCTATTCTATAAAGAGAATCTATTTATATAGACTCATATGAGATATATAATGCAGTATTACTACTTTATCAGTGTGACTCCTGTGATTCATAGGATGCTTCTTTGTCCTGTTATATAATGCTTACATACATCAAAGTGGAACTAGGAAATTTTACATTGCCAGAACAAACCTTTCCATTAAATACTGATGTTACAGTTCTGAATGGAACTAAAAATTGGTCACCTAGTCCTTGTGGATCATAAACCTGAAGATAATCCTCTAATTCAGCCTGTTATAGTGCAATCTCTGAGTTCTCTAAGGCAGCAACAGAAGCAGGAACTGTTACACTACAATTCTTTACTGTGAGGGTGGTGAGACACTGGAACAGGTTGCCTGGAAGTGTTTAAGGGCAGGCTGCATGGGGCTTTGAGCAACCTGCTCTACTGGGAGATGTCCCTGCCCCATGGCAGGGGTTTGGAACTTGATGATTTTTAAGGTCCCTTCCAACTCTAACCGTTCTATGATTCTGTGAATTACTTTTATTTTTGCTCATTCTAAGACAGAGTCTTTGTTCTAGAAATAATGCACACTTTCAGTGTTGCTTAGTAACTGAAAGACATGCTCATAAGGATACACTCACGTACACAAATTCCTATAGCTATACACACGCATATATGCATTAACGTAAGTAAAAGGGGTTTGTCTTTAAAAAAAAGATGAATTGAAATTCTAGAGAACTATCGTTTTGCTTAGGTGAGAAGTGTTTTCTTATTGTCATACACTACAGAAATATAAAGATAGAATCCCTGTTTTTTTCCAGTCTTCAGGGCCAAACTGCGTAGTGTATAGGACAAGAGTCTTATTAAACCAATAGGCTATGATACTAACACTGAAGTGTGTTTCACAATTCATATGTATAAAAACAAAGAGGCAAAGTTACACCTACTGCCTTAATATTGCCATTTCCTGACTTGTGGGTGCTTAACTGTATAACCTTATTTTCTGTTAATGTATTTTTAGACTAGATTACATTGCTTGGTTCTTTGTAAATGATTCCATGTGTTAATGATACATAGAAAGCCAGGGCATTCTGAAATGTGAATGTTTGACTTAACACTGATAAACAGTGTTGAAAAGTCATTATGGTGTAGCACTGAATGTCAGGACCTATTTGACTACAGAACAAATGGCAAAGTGAAAACTGACAATAGAAACTCTGCTTTTATAGCAGTAAATCCATCTGCTGTCTTCATTCTCAACAGGCTTAGTAATTAAATAAATACATAATTCACTCCTTGCTCCCATGATGATCATACACATGATAACTATGTACTGCAACTCTAATGATACACTTTGCATAACACCTATTCTTGTGTTGTGAGCAGTAGGCAGTTTCCAAGAAATATAAAGGACTGTTTTCCCTATAAAGTCCAGTGTTGTCTATTTTGCCTTTTGCAATGAAGGAACTCTTTTCTTACACCCTCAAACCACAGCAGAAGAGATTTTTTTCACTCCAAGATAAGCAGTAATTCTTCAAGAATTTTCTTCTAGTTTTGAAAACCTTACTCCAAAACAGGCAAGTAAGCAAATGGTCCTTTTGAAAGGTTCTCTAATGTTGAATGGAAAATGATATGCTCACCCTACCAGAATGAAACATGCAGATTGGAAATAAGGGTCAATTAGTGAAGACTGTTTCCCTTATCAGTAATTGTTCAGAGAGAAATTTAGTCAACTCAACTAGGACTGTCAGTAGGAACCATTCCTCACTAGGAGAAAATAGAGATTTGCATTCTGGTTCTGTGGTTGCAAGTGCTGTCAATAAACTGCAAGACTATAAACTTAAGAATTTAATTATTTTACACTTCTGTCAAATTCTACTTTCCTTATGAGGTCCATAGCTAACTCCACTTGACAAAGGCCTAATGCACGGTTTTCTCTTTTACCCTTAGGCATTTTTTCCCACTGTTGATGTAAAAAAGTACTCAGATAAACTGCCACATTTGTTACTGTACATTCCTCACTCTCCTGCACGCATGAACACTGGCAAGTACACAATAAAAGAAACACTTCAAGAAAGAAACACAACTGTTTCATCCTTGCAAAGATTAAAAAAAAAACAAACAACAAAAAACACAAAAACCAAAAAACCCCACAGAATTAGCTTAGTTTTAAAGTTCCTTTGACTTTACTTTCTATTAATAATGACTTCACAAATAAATATACAAACATTTTCTCTCTGTTTGAACAAAGCATAAACACTTCAGCATGAGATTAACTTAATTACAGTGAAAAGCCCTTACACTTCAGATGAGCCATTCATGCATTTAACTTGAAAGCAATGCTTCAGTGGCCTTCAGAGAACAGGGTCTGAATAAAGGTCACTCAGGGTGTGCTTAGACTCTGTAGCTGTGATGATTTAACAACATGCAGGCAACAAAAAGGGGCACTTTTCCTTCTTCTGCTCCTGCCTGTGCACTTTGGGCTGATAGATGCCTCAACTCATTTAACATGCAAATATATTATTTTTAAAAAATATATTTTTCTTACATTAATTTTCTGCCAAATTAATGAACTGAATCAGCTCACTATGCAATTGGCCAAACAGAAAACCCAACAGAAATAAGAAGGAAGGTAGAAGGGAGAAGAAAAGCTGACCTTCCCTTCTGGTAAGCTATTACATTGGCTCAAGTGGATTTTTTTTTTTCCAAAGCTTATTTTGATTTTTTGATTCAGTAAGGAATTCCAAGTTTTGAACAACCTGTTGTACAAACAAGCAAGAGCAGAATTCCAGATGAGTTTTGTTCTTTATGTTTTCTTTCCAAATCCAGTGAATGGTTTAATTATGTAATTATGTGTATCTCTTTAAGGTCAATAAGTCTCTTCTAGTCTATGGGCTTTATTGGGTCCTTTAGAATATACATATGGCTAAGCAGTCTGCTACACAGGAGACAAGTTTTTCATGCCTCGTGTATCAGAACGAACAACTCTAATGAATTAAAACTTCCTCTTGACTTAATAACTTTTGCAAGTCCTCTTTGAATTTCAAAATCTGTTTTGAAAGAAAAGGCATAAGATACCTGGCATCATATTATTGCCTTTATTTTTTTTGCACCTTTAATGAAATGTCTTCTTTCATGCTAAGCCTTGGGCAGTAATCTAGAAACAGAAATAATTTAGCTTTTCTATGCTTTATTAGTTTTCATTTAACACTAGTCTCAATAGGATTCATTAGGCAATCTCTGAAAGACTTCACCTCTCACAAGACTGGAGCAAAAAGCTGTGCAGTGCTGTTCAGATGGCCACAAATACTTTAGAGAACTGGAATGGGGAACACTATGGTTCTTGAAAAGTCAGATAGTATATTACCATGTTATTTGTTATAACACTGGATTATTAGTTGATAAGTCTTGGGATACTCTGGGGAGATTTTCTTCTCCCTTCCAGTAGTGGACAAAACACCGTGACATCTAGTAAGTGCTCAGTAATTTTAAAAAAGTCTTAGCTGTCTTTAATTTAATGAAAAGTGTTTTAATATGTTTTCAATATAATCTGCAGCACTCTTTCCTCCTGGGAGACCAAGCAGATGAATATTACATCTAGAAATAGTGTCAAGATTATCTAATTTATCATGACAAAAGGCCACCACCGTTACCATTTTTTTTAGAAAGATTTCAATTTACTAAATATTGTCCTTGTTGATCTTAACTCTTCCCTGTTATCTCAATTGGCTTGGATATCTGTGAGAAAAGTGGTAAGATATCATTTATCTGTATAAAATTTAAAAAATATATATATTTTTTAAATATAAAGTTAAGGGAACTACTTATGCAATAAATCTGTGCTGCTTCAAATCCTGATTTCTGACAGAGGAATAGTAAAACTCTAGTGTATTTTCCTCCCTTAATGATTAAATTTTAGTGTATGTTCTGTTTTTTTAAGAAGGCATGATTTGTGTTTACTGCACAGGTCTTTTTAGTAATGATATAAGACGAGTACTCATGTTGCATCTAAATGAATGCCATCTGTCTACCTTCTTTTTTGTTACTCTTCTTCCTGCTGCACACTAGCTTTAGACGGGCAAGGAAAACAGTAGATCAATTTCTACAGTGACATTATTTGCTTTTATTTTACTTCAGAAAAAAAGGAAAAGGATGTATTCAAATTGGTTAAAGAGAAATATTTTCAAAATTCTTTTAAATATCTAATTTTAAAAAGCATAATGTTTGGAGATTATTATTATTAGCTACTTCTATGACATGACTATGGAGATCCATACATAGACAAATACTACATTTACAAACAGATCTTTGAATATTTATTTTATATTCAGACCTAGGAACTGAAATTTACATCATTCACATCTGAATGTGATAAACTTCTAGATAAGGACCTTATTCAACCTTTGTTCTATATCTGGACAAAAGGAAGTTTAACTGTTTCCATAGGTTTCACCTAACAAAGCAAAGACATCTGTAATATATATGTTTGAAAAGATGTTGGTAACCTAAGCTTTCTGTAGAGTCAATAGTTCTTTGGGATGAGATGAATAATGACCTAGAGAAGTTCTTGTCGTTCTCTATTTGCTATAAATATAGCTTAGCATGACTATTTCGGCAGTAGGCATCTGAATGATCAATATCTACATCAAATCAGATGAATCCCACCATTCTGTCTCTGGAAAGTCTTTAACAGGATGGATTGGTGGTGTTGGTGGTGTTTCCTCTATTTTTTTCCTTCAAACAGCCTATAATATGTGGTTGTAATATCTTCCTGTGTGAGGATAATATGACACTAAGTGTGTTTTGGTAATGGAAATAACATTTTTTTTTTTTTTCATGCTAAGAATGAGACGACTTAGCTTCAGGATCACTGCATTTTACAGCAAGGAGTCTAACGTATCTTTGATTTTATTCTGGCTGTTTTTTAACTCCCTTAGTTTCAAATTAAAAGAATCACTGAATAGCAGAAGGAAGACCATGCTAGAAGATTTTACTTTAATTTTGATAGAGAAAAGTTTGCAGTAAGAAACAGAAATCAGATGACAATTTTACAGACAAAGAAGTAAAGACTGGTTTCTTGTAGATTAAAAGCAAATTATAAAACCAACTTCTTTCATCTTTTATTGGGTTAAAACAAGTTCATACAACTTAGTCATACTTGTAAAATATAGTCAAATTTTCCAGAGCTTATAGAAAACTGAAATTAAGATATTTTGAAGGACTGATGTCTGCCTTAATTAAAATGATTATACTGACTACACTTGTGCTCATATGAAATGCATATCAATTTGAAAACAAAGGCAACACTTCCTTAGGTTGAATACAAAGGTATAGAGAGTATGTTCACTTTTGAAAATGCTTTGTACTCATAGAATATTCAAAGAATGGGGTTTTTTCAAGTAGAATGTAATTCCCCAAATTTCAATGTAAACAGCAGGGCTAATTTTTTTTTTTTTCCTTTTATAAGTTCTGCACTTTTAAAACATTACCCATCTTTCTTCATTCAGAATATTAGAGACGATGTAAATGTTTCTATCAACGTATATTACATGAGAAATTTTAAAGCACAATATCCTTCCTTAAAGTTTCCTCTTGTTTCACATTTGATATTAAAAAAAAATAAAATAAACAATTTCTGGAGGTAACATTATTTTGAAACTTAATTTCTCCTGTAAGTATATCAAATCTGCACTGAAAACTTTGGTTTTCTCATGAGTTAGTTTTGTATTATTTTACAGCAAATGTAGGTTTAGTGTTTAAGCTCTGTGTTTTACTGCATGAACTGTAAAATAATATATTGTTATTACAACTCTATGGAAAAAAATAAGCAAACAGTGCAGTTATGTAGTATGATCTGTTTATTTGGTGTAAACCTTTCTGGCAAAGAAAATATTTAGTACAATAACTAATCTTTTTTTTTTTTTTTTTAAATTATTTACAAACTTCCAAAACTTACATCTCCTGCCAGAGGCTGTTTGATCACAAAATGTTGATAGTATTATCTTTTCCTAATGAAAATATCTATGTTCATCATAGTTTGCAGACTGCTGTGTTTCAGTAAATAAAGTATTATCTAATATGTACCTTCTGATATGTAGATGTGCTTGTCCACGAATATTTTTATATATAGTTATTAAGCACATAGTATTCAATCGTGCAGGATAAATGTTGAAATCACAGAATCACAGAATATCATGTTACATTTACTAAGAACCAATTCATATGATACAGACTATGATTATTAAACATTACTCATGCTTCTTGAATAATTAAATAGTGGTATTTATAATTACCCACACACTCATTAAAAACAACATTATAGCAAAATCCCTATCAATTTCATGGAACTAGGTTTATGCTTTTCCAATATTGTGTCTTATATTGAGCTTTTATATGTATTTTTAATTTTGAACCAACAATTCAATGCAATTTCTTCATGCCACTGTTAGCTGGATAAAATGAGTTTCAGAACTTTAACACGTGAAGGAAAATATAGCAATTAAGGTACTACACAAAGTGTATTTACATCTGCATGAAAAACAGATACATGGTTAAAAAATGTGAATAGTGAAAGAATCTAACCATGCCCTGAGTTAATAATCTGAATCTGGTCCAGTTTTATTCCATTAAATTGAATTAAATTGCATGAATGTGCATATATATATATATAAATGCACATATTAGAATATTACACAACTATCTCTTGCTTTTGTAGAATGTTGCTGCTGCTACCATGTCAAAAGAAAACATTCTGTAAATACTTACTGAATTATGCTATTTAATAATGCTACATAATAGCATTTCTAATATGTACTCCTAGAGCAAAATATAAAAAGTAATGTTCTACTAACTTCTCTCTCCAATAATTTTGTCTTCTACATATTCTGTGTTATATCTTGCATGCTTCTGAAATAACAATGTTATTCATTTTATTATTATTATTGTGATTTAGGAATAAAAATGTTAGATGTTTACTTAGAAATACCACCGACTGCTATATGTATATACAAACCTTTATTTAAAGAGAATAACATGCATTAAGATATCTTTTAAAAATTAACTTACATGAAAGTCTTGTCATCATTAGAATCTTATTACAAAAACATTTCCTTAATCTAGCTTTTGATTTATAATTGTACATTATCAGTGGCAAATTTGTCTAATATATTCTCCTTATCTAAGTTATTTTAATGCATTTTATTTGTAATTTAACATTATTATGATTTTCATTTCAGTTATGAATTTTCCCCTATAATATAGCTTTTATCCTAAATGAGCCTTCTAGTACCTGAAGGGGGCCTACAATTTTGGTTTGTTTTACAAAATACTTATTCATACCTAAATATAATTAAAATTTAAGCCTCATTTTGATCAGCAGACTGGAGAACTTCCCCTGTGAAGTCAGGCTGAACAAGTTGCGGTTTATCCTAGAGAAGAAAATACTCTGGTGAGACCTTATAGCAGCCTTCTAGTACCTGAAGGGGGCCTACAAGAGAGATGGAGAGTGACTCTTTATCAGGGAGTGGAGTGATAGGATGAGGGGTAATGGTTTTGAACTGAAAGAGGGGAGATTTGGATTAGATACTAGAAAGAAATTCTTTACTGTGAGGGTGGTGAGGTGCTGGAACAGGTTGCTCAAGGAAGTTGTGGATGCCCCATCCTTGGAAGTGTTTAAGGACAGGTTTGATGGGGCTTTGTGTGAGATATCCCTATCCATGGTGGGGGGATTGGAATTCAGTGATCTCTAAGGTTCCTTCCAACTCAAACCATCCTATGATTCTATGAAATAAACCCTTGAAATGACAGAGACATGATATTTGGATATGTTGGGTATTTCTAAAAAGTTAAAGTGGATACAGATAATTTTCAAAATTCTACTTGTACCTAATAAAGTCTAATTTCTAATTGAATCAATTAATTAATTGTTGTATTTCAGTAGGGCAATACAAGTATTTTAAGAAAAGGAATAACAATAAATCAGTGGAGTTAAAAATCAAATACAGCCTCTGTGGACAGGAGGTGGGTTTCCCAACAGCACTTTAACAATGTTCTTCCTGGAAATTAAGTTTCAAAGACAGCCATAATTACATGTAGCAAAAGATTTCACACATATTTAGCTTGAAAGGAAAACATTAATTATATTATATCAGGCTATCGCAGACTTCTTTTTTAAGTGACAAAAAGAAAAAAAAAAAAATGAAACCAACCTGTATTCCTTAGAGCTCTCATTTCTGGTTTTCAACATCTGAAAGAGCTAGACTTTTCAACTGTCTTTTTTCACTGTTAAATATTGCTATTTATTTCACATATTATTTTATTTAATATATATTTAAGACTCTTTGTTTCTTTTTTGCATTATTAGATGTTATTTTTTCCCCTATTAGTTTTAGGGTACAATTTCTAAAGTTTTCTTTTTTCTTTTATTTTAAACTTTAATCCCAGGATAATTAGCATATCAATTGCACCTGCATATAGAGTTAACAGAATGCAAAGGCATAAAGGAAAATTAGTAGTAATAATATTACTTATAGTAGGCTATAAATAGAAAAATAATTTGAAGGAACTGAGTCATCTAGTGAACTGGTTTTTGGGCTGCAATTTCAGATACATCAGGCAAAGGTCCAGAGCTGCATTTCAAGAATCCATCCCATAAAATGTTCTTACATTGTCAATGTGAAACAATCTCTAAACTCCTTCAAAGTAGAAGCTGGAAATTTTCAATGGTATTGAATTTCATCAAAGCTATGTGGTATATTTCCTGTTTTGCCTGTCAGTTCTGAAGTGACAGATATTTTTTTAGGTTGTGTCATACAAAGCAACAAACGTCAGCTTCCTACTGCCCAAGCCAAAGGTCGATCCCATCCTTGACTCATACAGTTTGTCTCTGTTACTTTGATATACTTTCATATCTTTTACTAAATGAGAAATTAGAGCCTATGTTCACCAAGCCAGTTGAAAGGCTTCAGTTATTGGATAAGTCTTTGGTTTCTCCAGCTATTCTCCAACATTCAGACATCTGCATCTGCCTTGTTCGGAATATTTATTAGTCTGACCAATATAAGACTCCATAGTTCTTTTGTAGCTGTTGCTTCTTTGAAGAATTAAAACATGGAAGTATGAAACCACTCTATCAGCTTCTGAATAGCCTTAGTTATGACAAATGTCAAAAGTTATTAATTCTTATAATCTTTCAAGTGACACTACAGAGTAATGGAAACTATACATAAGAGACTAGAAAAGGAAGAAAAAACAATTTAGAACTCAGTAACAGCGATGCTGATGTATTTAAAGTAGCCTCTTATTGAGGAGTTAAGTAACACCCTGTCACAAGCCATAAAAAAGAATGAACTAGGAAAAGATGAGATTCTGAGCAGTGTGGTATTAGAAAAGTAGTGAGGTTTGTTAAGAGGAGGTCATATTTCAACATGTCTGTGGTATACATTCTTTGGGTTTTTTTCAAATCATCAATAATTCATCCCCAGTGAATTGTGGAATGAATTCCACAACCTTGATCCTGGGTGTTTGTGCATTCACTACACAGAGTAGGTGTTACTCTGCACAGGTGAAAATCAGACAAAATTGATCTGTCTAAAGTGTATCTCACTGAGTTAGGCAATGTTCACAGTATCATTCAACAACTATACTGAGCCAGGATAAGATTGCAGTGCCCCCGAAATAAGAAATTCTGTTGAACCCTCACCCCAACCCCATATTATTCCCATTTCTCTTTGTGACTGAAAGCATTGTCCTGAGTTTAAAAATAAATAAATAAATAAATAGGACGTTTTGTTCAGAAATTATGAAAAATATTTATGACATCACACAGTATCCTAGTTACTTCTGCAAGTCTTTGTCATGTTATTATGATTAATTACAGGGGTAAATACATGGAAAAAGATGAGGAATAATTAAGGAAAAAAGAAACAAACAAAAACAACCCACAGCAAAACAGTTATGAGGAAATTTAAGTAACTCTGCAGTTTTCTGACAGATTTTCTGGGGTTTAGACATTTGCAACTTTGTAAATTTGAAAATTTTGCCTTAGTTTCTCTAGAGGATGGTGTCATTTTAAAATATTTTCAGATCTGAGCACATAAAAATAAAGCTTAATAAATTAATTTTCTAACTTGTTTTCCAAGTGGATATGGCTCTTAGAGAATGCATATAAGCAATGCTAGACAATAAGGTTCCAGAATAGAATTTTGTGGCACAAGGTTCCTGGGTTTGAAGCAAAAGTACCGTGGAGTGCTATATTACTGAGAAAAATAGTCATAAAAAGGCAGATGCAGATGCCTGCATCTTGGAGAATGCCTGCAGAAACCCAAGCCTTATCCAACATTGCAGAGTGGTCAGAGAAGACAGATATCAGAAGACAGACTGGGACAGATCACAGGAATCACAGGATCACAAAATGATATGGGATTGGAAGGAACCTCTGGAGATCATCTATTCCAACCCCCCTGCCAAAGCAAGTTCATCTAGAGCAGGTTGCACAGGAACGTGTCCAGGAAGGTTTTGAATGTCTCTGGTGACGTAGAACACCACCACCCCTTTGGGCAGCCTGTTCTAGTGCTCTGCCACCCTCGAAGTTTCTCCCCATGTTTAGATGGAACTTCTTATGCTTAAGTTTGTGCCCATTTCCTCTTGTCCTCTCACTGGACATCACTGACAAAAAAGTAATATTTTTTTCACAAGTAAGTGTAATATTGTAATTTGTAATATTCAGACTGTAGTGGTGTGCAGTGTCAGATCAATGTTTATTTTTTCCAACTATGATAAGATATTTGAAAAAAAAGAAATATGTTTGTTTGTGTGTGTATACATACATATATAAAGACAGAGGGAGAGACAGAAAAAGAGAAATCACCTTGGATACAAAATACCCTTCAAAACATTATTCTTTACAGGAACATAAGGACAGAGCTGTTTTTTAAATGACAATGTGAGCTCAGAGGCCTAACTTGCATACATACAATGAATAAATCAATATGTCTTATTCAAACCTCTGATTATTAAATTAATATCTGTGCCGATTATCTCATGCTAGGAATTCTTTTGTCTTTCTTTGACCAAGTTTTATTTAGGGACATCACAGAAGCATATAATTGATTGTAATTGATTAAAAAAAAAATCCATCTGACTCGTTTTCTTTTCTCTTGCCAGCCGAACTCTCTCTTGAACAGGCAAGCCATGCTTTTCTTATGTGCGTGTGTGATCTTTAATTTCTAGTGCTTATAAAATGAATTCCTATCAGCTAGTGTCAGAGCTATAACTTCCTCTCCAACTCTTCCTTTTCTATTCCTTTCCAAATTCTCATTGCAGCCATGTAAACAAAGCACAGGCTCTTTGATAAATGAGAAATATCATTACAAACATTTGAGTATCTTCTTAATAGAATACATAGCTAAACATAATATGTTGTTGGGTTTTTTTTAGAAGTGTTGTAAAGCAAAGAACATAGAGGTCATCATGGCTCAGTGTAAACTGTTTTTATTTACATATTTTCAACAGCCGATCATTCAAAAAGGAAAGTCTTTATGCTCAATTTCTTTGAGTACTAAGCTCAGGGAATAAAATCTGTGTATCCTGAAAAACTAGCCCAAATCATGCTGCTTAGTCATGAATCTGTATTAAAGGCAAAGTACAGTCAGATTTTTAAGGATCATGAAAAAGTCTTTGGAATTTTTTTTTTTTTCCAGAAGCCTGGTTTCCATAGCTGCTAGAGAATCAGAGCACACACCTCAGGACCAAGAAGAGATGGAGGGTTTGCATCTAAGGCAGCAGAAGGCTGTAACTAACAGTGTCCTTTAACAAGCTTTTAAGCCATGTTCTGCAGAGTGCTAAAGCTTTGTCCCTTCAGAAGTGCAAAACTACTGAGGAAGAAATTCAACAGAGATCAACTCTAAGGTATCAGTGCCTCCTACTTCACCCCATTGCTTCATTATAAAAGGAAGGAAAAATTTCACTTGATTCCATATTTGCTCTTCTGTATCACACATTATTTCCATCTGAAAGTCTGAACAGACTTACAGACTTTGATAACAAAACACAAGGCGTTTGTATGAAAGTATAACAGCTCATTATCTGTGCCTTCATGAGGTATCTTGCTGCTGGCCCAGATGGAGCTGATGGCTAAATATAAACAACCTCAGAGTATTAATTAATAAAGTACAAAACATGCCTTTTAAAAGGGCACGTCTTGTACATCAGATCCAGCTTTCTTTACAATTTAGAATGTTGTCTGGTTGAGTATATGTAATGCAATGCAATATCATCTGACATAGATCTGACCACAACTATTCAAAATTCAGTTAATTACATACATGATGTCAATTTCTTTAATAACAATTAAAAGGAGAAACAGATATTGCCCAATAACAAGAAAGCTTTAATTTATGTTTTTCCCAGTACTGTCTGCCTTTGAGCTCTGGCCAGTCCAGCACTAACTGACGCAAGTAGGGAGGAGGGCTGTTTACAGGTATAGCAGATCAAGGGCTTACAGTGATGGGCAGCATAATTAACTCTTACAGAGATTATCCAGCTAAATTACTGATTAGACCCAAGTCATAAAGACACAATCATATCTTCTGCTGTAACTTTTAACTATGATCACAATTATTTGCAACTGAAAAATAATCACTCTAACTTTTGGAAAAGTTTGGAAAAGCTACGTGGGTTTAACTTGAGTACTGAGAATTATTTGATCATATTCTGTGACAAAAACTACAACAAAAAGTAAGAGAATTTACCTACTCTATTTTTTTTTAATGTAGAAAGACTCATTCAACATCCATAAAAGAAGTTATTTAGATTTTTATTTAAAAAAAAATCTATTTTGTTATCTTTCTTCGTCATTAATTTACAAACTACCATTGAATAACAACCAATTTTATTTCAGCTTTTCTGTAGAGTAAGTTTCATAATCTGGCTTCCCTGACACTAGTTTGGCACAGATGTTATTTTATATGCAAAATGCCTAGAATTACTTTGCCATCTTGATCAGAGCAGAACCTTGGATAATTTTAAAAAGACTGTTTTGATATTTCGGCATATGCAGAGCTCCATTATATATACAGGTACAGAGAGATTTTCAGAACAAAATCTGAAACAATATTAAGACTTTTTCAATAATAAATGCATTCTTAGTGTAGTACCAGGACAAAATCAATGCACTTAAAAGTAAGTTGTACTCTCTGGGAACAAGTAATCCAGTAGAGAAAAGATTTTCAATGTACATCTGACAAAAAATAGGGATTTTTCCATATAAAATAATTATAATATTTTACAAAAACAAGCACTAAATGACCACTAATATGGACTGATGACTGGAAAATGGGAATCATAACTCTGGTATTGAAAAAGAGAAAGAAAGGAAGACCCAGGGAACTATAGGCTGGTTAATCTCACCTCTATGCCTGGCCTGATCATGCAGCAGATCCTCCTGGAATCTCTGCTAAGGCATGTGGAAAATAAGGAAGTGATTGTTGACAGCCAACATGGCTTCAGCAAGGGCAAGTCATCCCTGACAAATCCATTGGCCTTTTGTGATATTGACACAGCCTTGGTAGACAATGGCAGGGCAACAGATGTCATCTACCTGGATTTATGCAACGCGTTTGACACTCTTCCACAAGACATCCTGGTCTCAAAATTGGAAAGTCATGGATTTGATGGATGGACAGCCCAGTGGATAAGAAACTGTCTGGATGGCCGCATTCACAGAATCACAGAATCACTGAATGCTATGGGGTTGGAAAGGACTTCTGGAGATCATCTAGTCCAACCCCCCTGCCAAAGCAGGTCCTCCCAGAGCAGGTTGCACAGGAACTTGTCCAGGCAGGTTTTGAATGTCTCCAGGGAAGCAGACTCCCCCACCTCTCTGGGCAGCTTCTTCCAGTGCTCTGCTACCCTCAAGGTGATGAAGTTCCTCCTCATTTTTAGGTGGAACTTCTTATGTTCAAGTTTGTGCCCATTTCCTCTTGTCCTCTCACTAGGCATCACTGAAAATAGACTGGACCCTTCCTCTTGACACCCACTTCCTAAGTATTTATAGGTGTTGATCAGAACCCCACTCAGCCTTCTCTTGTCCAGACTAAAAAAACCCAAGTCCCTCAACCTTTCCTCATAAGAGAGGTACTCCAGGCCCATAATCGTCTTGGTGGTCCTCTGCTGTACCCTCTCCAGCAGTTTTCTGTCCTTCCTGAACTGGGGAGGCCAGAACTGGACACAGAACTACAGATGGATCCTCACCAGGGCAGAGTAGAGGGGCAGGATGACCTCCCTTGACGTGCTGGTCACACTTTTCTATATACATCACAGGATGTCATTGGCCAGTGTGGCCAAAATAGCACATTACTGGTTCATGGTCATCCTGTTGTCCACTATGATTCCCATGTCTTTCTCCTCTGCTCTCCAGCCGGTCAGCCTCCAACCTGTACCGGTGCAGTGGGTTACACCTCCCTAGGTGCAGGCCCTGTTTGAATTTCATCAGGTTCTTCTCNAGTAGAGGGGCAGGATGACCTCCCTTGACGTGCTGGTCACACTTTTCTATATACATCACAGGATGTCATTGGCCAGTGTGGCCAAAATAGCACATTACTGGTTCATGGTCATCCTGTTGTCCACTATGATTCCCATGTCTTTCTCCTCTGCTCTCCAGCCGGTCAGCCTCCAACCTGTACCGGTGCAGTGGGTTACACCTCCCTAGGTGCAGGCCCTGTTTGAATTTCATCAGGTTCTTCTCTGCCCAACTCTCCAGCCTGTCCAGGTCTCACTGGATGGCAGTACAAACTTCTGATGTGTCAGCCAATCCTCCCAGTTTTGTGTAATCAGCAAACTTGCTGAGGGTACACTCCATCCCTTCATCCAGGTCATTGATGAAAATATTGGTGTGGTTGATGCACTGGAGGGAAGGGATACCATCCAGAGGGACCTGGGCAGGCTTGAGAGGTGGGATCATGCAAACTTCATGAAGTTCAACCAAGCCATCCTCAGGGTCCTGCACCTGGGACATGACAATCCCAGGCACAAATACAGTTTTAGTGGAGAATGGCTGGAGAGCAGCCCTGAGGAGGACTTCAAAGTGCTTGTGGATGAGAGGCTCAACATGAACTGGCAGTGTGCACTGGCAGCCCAAAAAGCCAACTGCATTCTGGGCTGCATCAAAATAAGCGTGGCCAGAAGGTCACAGGAGGTGATTCTACTCCTCTACGCTGCTCTTGTGAGACCCCACTTGGAGTACTGTGTCCAGCTTTGGAATCCTCAATACAGGAAGGGCATAGACCTGTTGGAACAGGTCCAGCAGAGTGCCACGAAGATGATCAGAAGGATGGAGCACCTCTCCTATGAAGACTGGCTGAGAGAGATGGAGTTGTTCATCCTGGAGAAGAGAAGGCTCTGGGGAGACCTTATTGCAGCCTTGCAGTGCCTGAAGGGAGCCTACAGGAGAGACGGAGAGGGACTCTGTTGGGGAATGTAGCAATAGGATGAGGGGAAATGGTTTTAAATTGAAAGAGGGGAGTTTTATATTAGATACAAGAAAGAAAATTATTTTCTGTGAGAGTGGTGAGGCGCTGGAACAAGTTGCCCAGGGAAGTTGTGGATGCCCCATCCCTGGGAGTGTTCAAGGCCAGGCTGGATGGGGCTTTGAGGAACCTGTTCTAGTGAGAGGTGCCCCTGCCCATGGCAGGGGGTTTGGAACTCAATGATCTTTAAGGTCCCTTCTAACTCTAACTTTTCTATGATTCTATGAATATAATCAGATTTTTTGTTACCTAACATAACTTGGTTCCTGTGTATGACTCAGATAAATAAAAAGGGGAAATATTTATATTTATAAAAATTCATTCTTATATCTACTGTTGTCATCCACAAAACATCCACAAAATCATCCACAAAACATCCACAAAAAAACCCACCATGTACTTTCATCCTATTTATATTTTATTTCTATGATTTTATCAGGGAAATTGTCAGAGTAATAGAGGTGTAGCTCCTATCAATGATTCTTATATGGGTATAGCTTTACTCATGTTTTTGACATGTGAAGACACATATCTGTGTTGATCCCAGGCAGAGTTGATTGTCAATCTCTGATAGTGCTAGAGATCAATCTCTATCTAAAATATATTAAAAAAATTTATCTTTTCCCCTGACATACATGGTAAATCACAGATATATTGGAATTTTTTCCTGCTATATAATGAAATAATATCTCTATAACAAATATTGACATAGCTATGGCTCTATGCCCAGCTTTGAAAAAGCCAGGTGTCCATTCCTGTCTGTTTTTAGTATAGCCAAATATCAGAGGTAAACGCTGATGTACTAGAAGTGCCATCCTTATTTCTGACACAGCCAGAGCTCTAGCCTCATCTCTGATAGAGCCAGTGTTCCATAGCAACCATTTGACAATGCCAACACTTTGTCCACATCCTTGACATCACCAGGGCTTCATCAACATCTCTTACATTTCTGGCTTCCATGGCAACGACTGTAAGAGTCTGAGCTCTGGCCTCTTCTCCAATGCTCTGTCCCACTGTCCTTCATAAAAAGTCTGTGTTCATATCAATGAAAAACCCAACACTTCATATTTCTCTTTGACATTGCCAACATTCTGTCTATATGTCTGATATGGTCAAAGTTTTATTTTCACCTTGGTATCATCTGCATTATATGGCAACAGCTGATACAAACGTGCATGATACAATGCATGTGCAGGAACACATCCTTGATCTAAGGTCTATCATCATATTCCAGTTCTCTAACGATAAATGCAGATATAGCCAGAAAGCTTTCCAATCCAATAGCATACTTATGATGCCAATTCCATCTGTGAAGACCAATGCTTCATGGTAAAATCTCCTATCCAGTAAGGGGTCCATTATGTTTTTTCTACATCCAGCTTCTCACAGCAAGTAGGAGCAAATTAGTCAGGTCTTAATTTTCCACAGTGAAACCCAATTTCCAGTTATTCATAATTTGGCAAAAAATAGGCTATTTGTGTTCACAAGTTGTTTTCAACTTTGGCTCTTTTTTTTTTTTTTTT
>VXBJ01005257.1:932626-947640 GCA_013400055.1 Nycticryphes semicollaris
TTTTTTTTTAAAGTCACTAAGTCACTGCTGTAATATGTCTAGATTCTTTAAAAAGATTAGAGGACACATTTATTTTGTCCTCATATATCTTCATAAATTGAAGGATTTCAACATCATACATCTTTTTTAATATCATGTCTTCAAGACATTTGATTTTAAAACATTAAATTAAATTTGAGTTCTCTCAGATCTCTCTTATGAAGAACATCTCTCTTATGAGGAAAGGCTGAGAGACCTAGGTCTGTTCAGCTTGCAGGAGAAAAGACTGAGAGAGGATCTCATTAATGCTTATAATTACCTGGAGGAAGGGTGTCAAGAAGATGGGGTCAGATGCTTCTCAGTGATGCCCAGCAACAGGACAAGGGGTAATTGGCACAAACTGGGACACAGGGAATTCTGACTGAACATGGGGAAAAAATTCTTCACTTTGAGGGTGTCAGACCACTGGAAGAGGCTGCCCAGAGAGATTGTGAAGTCTCCTTCTCTGGAGATATTCAAAATCCACCATTCCTGTTCAGCTTGCTCTAAGTGAACTTGGTTTGGCAGGAGGGTTGGACGATGATCTCCAGAGGTACATTCCAACCCCTACCATTCCGTGATTCTTTTATATATTATTTTTAGTCCATTGTTTAGGAGAATAAAATATTAATTTAGATTTCACTGTCAAATATCTTTCGAAATCATGTGTCAGAATCTTACTTTTTAATTAGAATGAAAACTGAGAATCTTGCAACATGTTCTGTTGTTGAGGTTTTAATCAACAGAATAAACTTTGCAAGACTGTGATGGAGAAAGACCCTTACAAATTTCCCAAGCAGGAAGAGAGTATAATGTTTATCTGCAATTGCAAAATGTGACTTCTGCAAATCCTCACTGGGACATTGGATTCTGCCAAGTTCCACAGGTCTTCGCTGGAGTTTATTCCAGTGTGCTTGAACCTGCATGACTGTGTGCACCAGATCCAGTTCATCAGCCAGATGAAGTTGCATAAAAGTATGGACTGAGCAGTTGAACTGCTGAAAATGGGATGATATAGTGGAGGAACTTGAACCTGATCTCTCAATACATCATTTAACTCTCTTCATAGTCAGTGAGAGTTAACAGGTTTTCTTTAGTGCAAGGATATATATCTTCTACCAATTCTATGAGTTGCTTATCTTATCTGGATAGTTCTTCAACATGTATATATATGATCAATAGGTCCTTTAATGCTTTTCCTGAAATTTTCTGAATGTTCTGTCGGAAAGTGATCCTAGGATGAAATTAACAGCAATTTGTAGCTGCTGAAAACTATTTTGACACTGAAAACTTGATATGGGAATACAAAACATCTCTTTTGAACTCTTAACTCTTCCTTGATCTTATGCAGATGCCAAGTATTATATGTGTAAGAGAAATGAATCACAGCCAGGTCTGAGCATTATCTGTGCTTCTTTCCTTCACCCTGTATATATTCCTTTCTGTAAAGTATTTAATGAAAGGAAAATATATGTTACTTAATATTTAACCATAGTGTCACTTTTTAACCACAAATATAGTCAGCAAACAGGAAGACTCATTGCTTGACTAGAACAAGTTAAAAATTGAAGAATAGTAAAAACATGTTCAGGGAAAAAGCAGAATACCATAAATAAGCAGAATACAGAATGGATGATCCAAGGGTAGGAGGAAAAGATAAAGGAAAAAGGGAAGGGTTAGAGCACAATTAGAAAAAAATACAAATGATACAATGCCTAGATAAGTTAACAGAGACACTGAAAGGAAAAGAGACAGGACAGGCTGTTGGAGATAAAAAGTCCTACATATTCTGTGGGGACCTGAAGCAAAGAGTCCTAACTTTATCTTAGATATTCAGCAAATAGTTATAGAACTTGCCTGCAGTTACTCTTTAGGCAGCAGAATGTGTATTGAGACGCAGAAACCAGTCAGTATTTTTAGGTTTAATATATACAAAATGTTTTGGTCTTATTTCAAAGCACCAGTCTGTGTCGTGGTGTTAGAGATACCACTCCTTTACAGTGATCAAGCTAGCAGCAATTCAGTTATACCTGGCTTCACCCCGCTCCCTTTGAATTAAAAATAACATGCTTAAAACATGTAATAACATACTATATTCAGAAGATGAGATCTAAAAAGAATGGGGAATTACTAACAACCTTAATTTAGGTGGGATTCATGTATTCCTAATTTCTGACTTTCACAATTGAAGTGTCTACAGGTAAGCTAAATATATAAACAATATATCTCTCTATATATGTATAATCTCTATCTACTATGTCCAGTGGGGGCCTAGATAATACAATTGATGGAGTTTAGAGATCACATGGGGGTGTCTACTTCAGGGTAAACTGAATAGTTCACAAACTTCAGTGAATGTATTCACTAGTTCTCCAGTGACACAAGTGGTTGTTTTAGCATCCAGGTCACATACAGATACGTAAATATAAACCACCTAAATCCCATACCACATAGTAGATTGCATGCTATTTTTTGTAAGATATAACTTAATACACAGAAAAATCTCCTAAGGACGTTTATCAGTGATGCATGCTGAAGAAAACTTCTTAATAGGGGAGACACTATTTTAAAAATTCAAACAAATAATTACTTTTTTAACACTAGGTATAGAGATACTGAGAAGCATTTTTTTTTTTTTTTTAATGTGGTCCCTAACTTAAATGTTTTAAGAATCTGCTGTGGATGATTCAGCATGGTAGACTAAAGTTTCACCTCCAACTTAAATCTACCATCCTAGTCATATCAAGGCTTCAGAGAAACCAATAATTTCCTGATTGATTGCTATAAACCTTAGGCTTATAAAAACCTGTGGCACTTATTATCAAGGTTGAGACTAAGGCAAAGTTGCCATGAGACCTCCACCAGTTACTATCACAATTATAAATCCTGTATTTGTTGAGGCTTGACTCATGAAATGTAAACATTTGATACTGAGAATATTTCCTTTTAGAATATTAATTTTGACAAGGAAGATGAAAAATGGCTTTCAATGAAAATAAAATTCTGGATAATTAAAACATACCTCAAGTTGATTATTGTGTGCAGTTTCTAAAATCTGCTTTTTTTGCAAAAAATAAATAGAAATAACATCAAACCATAAAGTTTTATATTTAAGNTATAATATAATATAATAATTACATATGAGCATTTTACTACGTCTTCTACCACGGATACTTTTCTTACTATGCATGTAGGGTGGTTGTTTAACTTCAGAAAGTTTTATTTACTATTAGATCTGGAACATTAAATAAATATTTTCTTCACTTTAGAGTGAAAAGGTTAACAGCTTGGTTTGCACGGGGGCTCTGAAGGCTCCAGAATTTGAGGTTGGGCTTATTTTTTAATCTGGAATTGGAATTTTGATTTAGGTTCACCTATCTTCACCTTGTTGTTTCCTTTAGCTATACCTTCAGAAAATGGCTTTTGAGATTCTTATAGAATGTAGGAAGCTTCTAGAAGGGTACTGGAGANTTTTAACACTAGGTATAGAGATACTGAGAAGCATTTTTTTTTTTTTTAATGTGGTCCCTAACTTAAATGTTTTAAGAATCTGCTGTGGATGATTCAGCATGGTAGACTAAAGTTTCACCTCCAACTTAAATCTACCATCCTAGTCATATCAAGGCTTCAGAGAAACCAATAATTTCCTGATTGATTGCTATAAACCTTAGGCTTATAAAAACCTGTGGCACTTATTATCAAGGTTGAGACTAGGCAAAGTTGCCATGAGACCTCCACCAGTTACTATCACAATTATAAATCCTGTATTTGTTGAGGCTTGACTCATGAAATGTAAACATTTGATACTGAGAATATTTCCTTTTAGAATATTAATTTTGACAAGGAAGATGAAAAATGGCTTTCAATGAAAATAAAATTCTGGATAATTAAAACATACCTCAAGTTGATTATTGTGTGCAGTTTCTAAAATCTGCTTTTTTTGCAAAAAATAAATAGAAATAACATCAAACCATAAAGTTTTATATTTAAGCATTCCTAAGGTAGTGAAGCAAAAGTGCTAAAAATACTCATGAGTGGAGCCTATTTTCTTACTTGCAAGACAACCAAAAGATCTTGAAATGTTTGTGTGAGGTTTACTGTTCAAATATATAGGATAACATAACAATTGAAGGTTTGCATATTTATGGAGATTTTTTGATTTTTCTTTTTACCAGACCTGGATTTTTTGGAGGTTGCTTTTAATTTTTTTGGTGGTGTTTGTTGCTGTTGTTGTTGTACTATTGTAACTGGCTGAATACAATTTTACTATATTGAAAGAAAGATGTTAAAATTTATATTTTTAATATAATATAATATAATATNGCACGGGGGCACTGAATGCTCCAGAATTTGAGGTTGGGCTTATTTTTTAATCTGGAATTGGAATTTTGATTTAGGTTCACCTATCTTCACCTTGTTGTTTCCTTTAGCTATACCTTCAGAAAATGGCTTTTGAGATTCTTATAGAATGTAGGAAGCTTCTAGAAGGGTACTGGAGATGTATATAGGAAAACTTAATTCTTCTCAGCTATGGTGGGTGGACCCCGGCCAGCAGCTAAGCACTGTTGCTTGGTCATTCAGTGTGATCAGGGCAGGGGGAATTGGAGGAGCAAAAGCTAAAAACTGGTGAGTCAAAATAAAGACAGTTTTATAAGTGAAACAGTAACACATGCACAAGAAAAAAAAAAAAAGAATTTATGCACTACTTCGCATCAGTAGCCACTTTAGCCTTGAAAGAATGAGTAGTTGTTACCTGGAGAGACAAAAGCCATAACCGTGAATGTCCTTCCTTGAGATTTTACTGCTGAGCATGGTGTCCTATAATATAAATTATCCCTTTGGCCAACTGGGGTCAGCTGCCCCAACTGTATCTCATCCCAGTTTCCTCTCTACCTTCAGGCTACTGGCTGCAGGGACAGAGGGATAGGAAGAAAATTTCAGTGCTATACAAACACTGCTCAGCAGCAGGCAAGACACTGCTGTGTTATCAACACTGGTTTAATCACAAATCCAACCACAGCAACATACAGACTGCTACAAAGTGAATTAGGTCAATTCCAGCAAGACCCAATGCATCAATTCTGCTCTATACACCACTAACATCCAAATACAATGAATAAGGAAGTGTTGTAACAGCTCAATGCTCTTCACTTCTGCCATAACTGATACTGTTATTTCCTACTGTCATCACCGTACATATATATGAAAGAACCTAGCCACAGAAAATATGGATTTTCAGGTAAGTCCAGTAAAAATTTGAAAGGTGCAATTAGAATGTTTTATTCTCTGCATCAACACTATAATGCTTTGTGGATCAAACACTTCCATTTTTTTAAAATTATAGCAAAATTAAAGCAAGAAATAAGCACAAAGAATGATGCAGAAATTCTATGATCACACTATAATAACATTTATTTATTAAAGGGAAAATTGAAAGGTAAGTCAATGAAACAACTGTGAGAGATATATTTAAAGCTGCACCTGTTCCAAAAAGCTGTATAAAAAAGGTAAAAGCTCTTGGGAGGACAGAGAGGAGAAAAACAAAACAAAATTGCTTAGATCCAGAAAGACTACCAACTTTGCAGTTACTTGTACCTGCAATACAGACCCTTTCTGGTGGTAGTGTTCAAGAAAATACCATCTTTGAATCAACAGACTCTCTTAGCACATCTGAAAATATTCTTTTCTGTTTATCAGACTCTCATGAGAGTCTTTTCCTGGAGAGAGTCCAGCACAGGAGCCCAAAGAGGATGAAGGGACTAGAGCACCACTATGTAAGGAAAGGTTGAGTGTTAGGACTGTTCAGGCTGGATAAGATGAAGCTCAGGGGATATCTTATCAGTGTGTATGAAGGGAACATGTAAAGAAGATGGAACCAGGCTCTTTTGAGTGGCGCCCAGTGACAGTACAGGTAATAATGGACACAAACTGAAACACGGGAGCTTCCATCAGGAAACACTTTTTGTCCTGTGAGGAGGGGTGAATGCTGGCATAGGTTGCCGAGAAACATTGTGGAATCTCCCTCCTTAGAGATATTGGAAAACTGTCTAGACAAGATCCTGGGCAACAGGCTGTAGGTAGCCTGGCTTTAGCAGGGGAGTTAGACCAGATGACCTCCAGATGTCCCTTCCAACTTCAACATTCTGTGACTCAGGTGAAAGTATGCGGCTCAAGGCTGGAAAACCACATTTGAGTAACTCTAAAAGAGTCAGTAGAGAGATGCAGGCTCATCTAGAAATGCAGTTTAGTTTACCCAAAAGTGAAGTTAAAATTTACTGTAACACACCTACTTCTTTGCATCAAATAGAAAGATAACTTAATATGACTTCTTTTCATGGCAACTTCCACTGTAGAAAACCACAGGTAATAAGAGACATCCGTATTTTCGTTTTCTTTCTTTATCTTTGTAATCTGTTGAGTCTAATATAATGCAGACTTGGGAGGACTATATATTCACATATTCCTTATAGGTTGATTGAAAAGGTGCAATTAAAAATTTCTTTTCAGGCAGCATGGTGCTGCAAGTGAAAATGACAGTGTATCACAGCACCTAGTAACAAAATTTGCAGACTTAGAACATAAGCCAGTGAATTCTTTATCAAACAACCTAATTTTTGTGGCTTATGTACTTAAAAAGTATGTCTAAATTTTAGGGCTTATTTCAGTAGTTGACTGAAGAGACTATTTGCTTCTTTCTGTATTTCAGATTTATTTGAGGTAAATAGTCCATTATCAAAAACATTTGTGTAAAAGTTATCTGTCTTAACATGTGGCTCCATGTAGAGTCAATAAAAAGCAAAAGGGAAATTTACAGTACGATTTGATTTCATTGAAGACTTCCACTTCAGAATAGCTTGAATTGTTCTTTAGAAGTGTCTCCCTTAACTGTAAAAGGAGCCTGCAATGATTAGGTCTAATCACCTAATTTTTAAATATCTAATTTATAGTAGATACATAGAATCATAGAATGATTTGGAAGGGACTTTAAATATTATCGAAGGCCAATGCGCCTACCATGGGCAGGGACACCTTCCACTGACCAGGTTGCTCAAAACCTGATCTTGAATTCCTCCTTTGATTGGGCATCCACAGCTTCTCTGAGCAACCCATTCCAGTCCCTCACCAACTTCACAGTAAAGAATTTCTTCCTAAAATCTAATCTTAATTTCCCCTCTAATCTAATCTTAATTTCCCCTCTTTCAGTTTAAAACCATCTCTCCTTGCTCCACTCCCTGATAAAGAGTCCCTCCCCATCTCTCTTGTAGGCCCCCTTTAGGTAGTGGAAGGCTGCTTTAGAGCCTTCTCTTCACCAGGCTGAACAACCCTGACTCTCTCAACCTGTCCCCATAGGAGAGGTGTTCCAGCCCCCTAATCATCTTTGTGGCCCTCTGCTGGACCAGTTCCAACAAGTCCGTCTTTCCTGTACTGAGGACTTCGAATCCCATTCTTCATTTTATCTTGACTGAAAGCTGAGACTGACTATCACATAAATTCTTTTTTTAACATATTTTTCTTTCCCATTCATATAAAGAGAATGGTGTAAAATTTTTGCTTTAACTGTAACTTTTCTGTAAACTGCACACATTACTTTAAAGATATTATTAATCTTGCTTTCAAAGTTCTTTTCCTCCACACATTGCTAAATATGCATATATATATATTATACATATCCTGTGACATATTGCAGTTGGAAGTGTAGTAATGGATAACCAGAGTATGAATACTGTGGACAGGTAGATAATTTGCCAAAGTATTCTGGATGTTATTCACTACACTGGGTAGAAAAGACTTACAGGGTCTTCAGGGATTACTCTCCTCTTAGTGGTTTTGAGATCCCCCAGTCCAAAGCTCAACTTTTGCCATTGTCTTACATTAAAAAAAAGTTTTGGCTTTTGAATTAAAGTCCAAATGGATGTTGAGCATTTATAGTAATACATGTATTTAATTACTAAATTGTCTTTACTTTTTTTTTTTTTTTTTTTTTTTTTTTTTTTTTTTTTTTTTTTTATTTTTTTATATTACACATGTATTTTTANCAAATTCCATTTGCTTCAACAGGACAATGTGGTTGAATCAGAACTACGAAGTAAAGGCTCACTGCCTTGACGTATATGTTTCCATTAAAATACAAGGATAACAAATTAGACTGACAAGGTTGATGGGATCAAGATAAATGTTCTGTTTTGTATTAACACAGCAAATAATTTGAGCAAGTGCAGGAAAAAATAACAAACTTTTTATTTTAAAATTAACTTTATTCATAACTACCAGCAGGTGGATTTTTATAGCATGTAGTGCATCCACTTTAATTAATATTAGTTTTCTCAGCTGACAATTTTCCTTCCATTACCTACATAAGAATATGCTGCATAATTTCAACAACTGTTTTATTCTGTTTCTTTTAATGAGATATTATTAAATAAAAATATTGAAGAGTTTTAGTAGTAAAGGTAGTCATATATTACCTTCCTTATCTACCTGCCATGTAGAAAAAAAAAAGTTGGCAGTTGGCTTTTACTATCTCAGAGGTGCATTTAAAAACACAAAGAGGGAAACAAGAACTACTGACTATTTCCTTGGTCACAGAGATTTTTATTTTGTTAGCTTGTTTCTTCTGTGCACTACTAATAAGCAGACAGGGCCTGCAACGAAAATAGCTAAATGAAAACGTATAAGAGCTTTTAACTTTTAGAAATAACTGTCCAATGGGCAGCACAACATTACCCACAGCATTTAAAAGGGTGGCAGAAAGAAGAATAAAATATGAATAGATAAGTAAATAAATAAATAAAGCACTCAAACTTACTCTTTAGTGGTCAACATATTTTTATTTTTTGAAAACGAAATTTCTGCTATATTTCAATGCTTTAAAAAAATCTTTAAAGAAGAAAGTAGGCTATGCAAAGTTGCATCAGGTATAGAGGATGGATTAGCTCTGTCAGAGCTGCCTTTATATTTACATTTCTAAGACAGTTGTAATATTTCTCCAGAATTTTTTGGGGGTTTCCTTTTGCTTTCTAAACTATTAATCCAGCATTATATCCTGGTCATCTCCAATGTCCTAATCTATTGCTTACTTTTGGCTACAAAAAAAATCCTTTCATGTCTTAAGAGGGAAAAAGAAAAGAATATCCAACAATCTTCTAAATGCAGGGCGAGTATTAAGAATTAGGTTTACTCTGAAGATTAAATTTGTCCACCAGCACACACATGAGCAGAGACAGCATGGACACTCCTACACCTCCCTCCTAAATGTAAAACTGAAATACTCATTCAAGTTTTTTCCCTTATACTTGGCTTGTGGGTGTTCATATATTTCAGAGTAGATAACTTCTGTATCTCATAAAACCATAATTTTTTGACTGAGATGTTGCAGATGCTTCTTGGACTTCTTTTCTTCCTTCCCCTTTCTCTACACTTCTTCTTTTTTTTTTTTTTTTCTTTGAGCCATAATCCCACAAAACGTTTCCACTGACAGTACTTTTTTACAAATAATATCATTGTTATGTATATGTTTCCATGACAAAATAGTGTAGCACATTTAAAAGTCAGCATGTAAAGCTCCCCTTTAACCTATTTAGATTTAACTACTTTGTGTAGTAGCTCATGAAGTGAAAAATAGAAATGAATATTTATGTAGGCTCTTTTTTGCTCACACTTCAGTGTACTCACACTTCAATGAATTTGTATCAATTTCCATTGTTCTCAAGCAGTTTATGAATGTAAAAACTGGTCCCAAAGAGATCTTACATAATCTCATGTAAACAGCTTTTAAATCCTAGTAAAATTTATCATTTGTTTGTTCTTTTTGATTAAAAAAATAAAAAGGAAAAGAAAAAGTTATTAAAAGATTTCAATAGAAAATGTAAGACCAAGCTGAATAAAGGTGATTCTTTTTTGGCATTTCCTTTCCTTTAAAGTATGAAGTGTCTCATTCTAAGATCAATTCAATTATTCATACCTCAGGGTTATCTAGCACACTTGCTTATTGCTGTGCAAAGAAACGTACAATCGTGCTGTCCTTGACCCAGGTCTGCTTTCATTGCCTAAAGAGATTTGAGGCTTTTTCCTTTCTTTCCCAGGTGGGTGGGTAGAGCATTAGGGTAGAGAAAGCATTTTGCACTGGCGGTGTCTGTCAGGTGATCTCATTCCCTTCTGTTGAATCTGCCCTACTTTCATTACATACTAAACATTCACTGGTCTACTGTAAGAATGAAAAAGAAATGTATTATAATTTCTCAGGCTGGTGGTTAGGATACTCACCTACATGCTCCAGTCAATGCTTCAAACAAAAAACACCAAGAACACTCAATGCAGAAGCATTAAATGCCAGGTTTACCGATTTATAGTTAAGCACCTAAATTTTTGGATATCCAGTCATGTTCCTAGTGGCTCAGCAAAACTTGATTGTTAAATAAAAAAAATTGAAAAATTTCTGTAGAAGATTCTGAGAGTTCTTCTACCTCACATTACTGCATAACCTATAGTTAGGGCATCTTCCCAAATAAATGGAAGAAGAGTAGCTTTTTGATTCATTGACTACTACATTGACATCCCTACCTAGGAATCTTCTTTCCTAATGGGAATAAAGCAGATCCTTCCAGCACAGAACAAAGCAGGAAAACCCGTGAAAATGAAGAATAAAAATCTATGCTTCTTAGTACACATATTAACAATGCATTTTATGTATATAGTTAGTAACTTGTAGCTCACAGGTTTTGGTTCTAACAGTTTCAGTATTTTCTTCTTATGTCATGACTTTCAGTAGATAGGTGGATAAAAAAAAAAGTAAAAGTAGTTTTTGTGGACTTAGTAATTTCTGCACTTTCAGACATATTTTATGAGTCTAATTTTTATTTTTCTAATCAGTTATTAAAAGCGGAAGTGATAGTCATGATCCAACACTGACATAACTGTAAAAATGCATTTTTTTGACTGTGGAAAGAAATGGTTTTATATTTATGACATTATGCACAACACATTTCTGCTCTTTGAGAAACAATAAGATTTATTAGATAATTTTTCCTTTGCTGACAATGCCTTCTGTGTTTAAAATACGGATAATAGAAATTATGCATACACATAGCAAAATCTGATAAATAAAACAAAAGCTCCACCAAGAGTATGATTGCAGCAGTAGAAAAGTTCAAGAGTCTCCCAATAACATCAAATTGATAAAGGTTCATTAATGGTTTGTCTTACTATACTAAGTCATAGACCAACTGACAAGCATATAGGTCGAGAAGACAGCTATGAATTGTGACAAATATTGTAGTTCAGTATAAAAGCACTTTTTGAAATAAATGAGGTAGCAAATAGTATGTAAAATAATGAATATGAAACAGCACTAAACAAAAATTCAGAACAAATCTACAATCATAGAACGGCCTGAAAAGCTTCCTATTAGTAGACCATAACAATAAATCAAATAAAGTCATGCAGCACCAAAATAAATACTATAGACTGTAATTTGCTTGCAAAAGGAGATCCACTTGTACGGTGGAACATGATTTGTCACACAAGTAGAAATTACCTCTGTGATGAATGCAAAAGCAAACTTTAAGTATCGTGTCATCTGAATTCACAACTGTTATTAACACATGAAATGCAAAATATCTCCTAACGTGGCAGGAGAAGAAACTAAATAAGAATGTATGATCAAAAAAAAATTACTGTTTTTAGGTGTATTTTACAACAAGTTAGAACAATACTTTTTTCTAACCATTCAAGACAAAAGAATACATACATACTCCGTGGTCTTTCTGCCCTATCCAGAAAACAGCAGGGGTCATCTTCATATCTCAAATTGATTTATCACAGGGGAAGAAGCCCCCTTAAACTTATGGGATATTTTTAGTCTCTGGGTGACTATTTGAAAATTTTGTGAATAATTTAGAAGTAAGTAGTAGGTTAATGCATTAGGTTCTGTTTGCCAACACGAAGGTCTGTAAATGGATCTTGAAGAGGAGGAAAAAATATGCAGTAGGATATATATGACAGGAAGTGGAACAATATTGTCCATTGAGGTATAAAAGTAATCAGCAATACCGTTTCCTTCAAAGTTAGTATGGAGAGGCCAAAACACACACATAGCCTGGAAGCACTAGTATTCAATGCATGACAAGAACTTGGAGGCAGGTGTTGTAATCTGTTCCAACACAAATGGGTAACACAGTAGGTTCCAGGGAGCATAAAGAAATATATCTGTCAGGTAATAACAGAAGATTCTGGGAAGAAAAAAGTACTCAAAGGAAAAAAATTATTAGTGCGGTGAAGCTTCTACATCAGAAGAAGAATGTCTTTCTGGCAACCCAGAAAAACAATACAAACAAGCAAGCAGTACAACAAAACAACCAAACTGGTCTCCTGTAGTGACAATGTGGAAAATGGGTGGGTTGAAGGAGGATGGAGATGGACTCTTTTCAGTGGATTCCAGCGATAGGACGAGGGGCAATGGGTATAGGCTGGAACATAGGAGGTTCCATTCAAATATGAGGAAAATCTTCTTCACAGTGAAGGTGAGAGAGCACTGGAACAGGCTGCCCAGGGATGTCATGGAATCCACTTCACTGGAGGTTTTCAAGACCAGGCTGTCCAGGGATGTCATGGAATCCACTTCACTGGAGGTTTTCAAGACCTACCTGGATGCACTCCTGAATGAGGTGGTCTGGGCGAACCTGCTTTGGCGGGGGAGTTGGACTGGATGATCTCTAGAGATCCCTTCCAACTCTGAAATTCTGTGATTCTGTGAAATAAGAGACATTTTCTACAGAAATGCTGTGGAACCTTTATTGGTCTCTTCAGACTTTTTGATGAACTTTAGCAGAACTTGCATTAGGTAATCTTTGCACTCACAGAGATACAAGAGAGATGTAAGCCCTTCATTGGGTGCTCTTTCTCCCATAATGTATTTATGAAAGTGCAAAGAAACTTACACACTCTCTGACAGTTAGGAAAAGCATTCATAGTGACATGATTCTTCTTGAGGATTACTTGACTTTAAACTGTCCTATAGTGCTGAAAACAACAACCTATCACATTGTACATCATATGTCCACTTATGCTTTATTTTACTGAAGGTATAACTTTTGGCTGCAGTCTACAGGAAATATAACGTAAAACCATAGAAAGCAAGATGGTCACTGAAAGTGGTGCATGAACTACCTGCTTATCTATATCAGTTGTGATCTAATCGTGACAGAACTCATAACTGACTTGGAGTTGACGTACTAGCTGGAAAAGGCACCAAGCTGTACTTGTTGTTAATTGGTTACTACAGAGTAAAGGATAAATTAAGAGACTGAAAAAGACTCTGAATCTAACATGAGGAGCTGCATTCTGGGAATCATCTAGATACAGCCTTCCAAGGTACATGGCAAGTACATGAACCACATATATGATGTTATCATTGAATCTGATAAAATAATTAATCAATTAATAGATGTGATAGATGTGTCAAGTGGAAGGGCAGAATCTGGAAAAAGCTGACAGTTGTGGCATCTGTTTTCATTTTCACCCGGTCTCATCATTTTCCCTGATGAGAAAAAGATGTTTTGGCTTAGGGTGAGCGGCAGTGTCTTGCAAATATATCCTGTCAAGACGTGAGGCAGCATGTGATAAAGGAGTCTTATCAGTATTTGTCCTTTATTAAAGGAGGAAAGAGACATTTGTCCTTCCCTACTATTTTATCAGGCATCTAGTAAGAATGTCCTATACCAGACAGGCTGAGTGAGATTTACTGCGAACAAACATCTGAACTCTTCACCTCAGGCCCTGCGAAAATAAAATAGGAATTATATAAAATAAATATAATACAACTGATCTGTTTTAGCCAGCTACTTTATGATTACATTAATTGTGTCCTAGAACAGCCTATTTCTCTGTAGTTAGATGAGAGACTAACCCAAATGTAGACTTCTACAATTTTCATCTATCATTAGGCAAATATAAATAACCCTTAAGCTGAAGATGTACATTTTCAAAAGAGTTACAGATTCATTTTCTACCAAGAACAATACTCACCCATTTTTTTTGTATGAAAAAAGTGGCAGTTCAAGTCCACACTTCTTTCACTTTCCATAATCAGATAATTTAGGAACAAGTTCTATGTCGCTCAGGTTAATGAAATACAGAGATCTACAGCACTAAGTATTCTGAAACACCCTGTAACTACTGCCAGTAGAAAATGACATTGTATACATTTTCTAGTCAGAAATTGTGTACACTGAAGAAAAACTGAGGCACTGAAATGGTACTTCCCTACAAACCTGCTGCAAAGATGTAGCTCCTGATAAACCAGCAAAAGATTAGTCTGCTATCTGTAAGAGAAATACACGTCACAGAAATTAGAAGTAACAAGTTCTGCCAACTTATTGTATTTGAATCATTTGCAAACATCAGATTGTAATGATTTTGAAACTTTGTAGTCAAAGCTGGCCCTGGGCACCCTGCTGCTTTAGGCAATCTCTAGCATACCACATTTTTAGCTGTCTCATTTAATTTTATATTTTGACTTTATTTCTGAAAATTTTCCCCACCAATTAAAACTAGTGTGTGCTCTTTGAAGGTTTTTTTTTTCCTTTTGTTTTCTTTTGCTTGTTTTTTTTTTTTTTTTCTGACAATAGGGTCTTGTCTTAAATCTTCTCTTCCTTCTTGTTTTCCTTGCAAGTTGTTTTTGAAGTGTACAATTTTCCACTATCTTTATCTTTGTCCTACTCTTTCTGTCTAGCAACTTCTCTTTTGCATTTAGCATCTTGGTTATCAAACAACTTCTTTGCTACAATAGTTTAGTGCTACGTGATGTGCTTCTTCCATTTCAACACTCCTTTTTGGTTGTTCTTTCTCTTCTTTGTTATTCCTTCTACTTCCATTCACAGATCCCTTAATCATCCTACCTCATTAGCTTAGTGTTTGCATACACTGATACAATCATTCAAACCTTCCATTCTCTGGTCCACTGACACTAAAACACTTCCCCTGCTTCTCCGTGAACACAC
>VXBJ01005257.1:947790-957895 GCA_013400055.1 Nycticryphes semicollaris
CTGGGGGAGGAGTGTGTTTGGCTTTGGGCTGGTTTTTTTTTTGTGGTTTGTTTTTCTAACATGACAAGACAGGCGGGAATTGCCTTCTGCTTAAAGAACAGGACACTGAGTTTTCTTTCAGACACGGGTAAAACACTTTAAGCATTTCCTTGGAATAGTTTTTGGTGAAGACGCTAGGTATTTCAGTCTGCAGAAATAAATATTGCCTTGAGTTCCCCTACTGTGTCCTTTGATGTCCTAGTATCCTTCTCACTTTGCATATTGAACATAATCACATCTCAGAAATTTCATTTTATGTACTCATTCACCTGCTTACAGGGGTTAAAAAACAAGAAAAAAGATAATTTCATCAGTGAAGACTAGGACATGATGATGTCAGAACGTCAGTGGGGACATGGCTTGAAATTTTTTTTTAATTGTCTTTTTGTGTGTTTCTTCTAACACACCTTTGTCTTATAGCTTGAGTTATCAAAAGATTGCACGCCACGTATCTGTGTTGTCAGCCAGCTTCAGGGTTCTTCACACCTCCGTTTAGTCCTGCAATACTGTTTTTTCATCCTATTTTCTTCTCAGTGTCCACATTCTTCAAATTCATGAAGTCCCACAGACATTACAGCTTAAGTAGCACGGAAGTCCCACTTCTCATAACCAGTTTATGTAATTCTTCGGGTGGAACTTCATGGCAGGGACAACCTCCTGCCTGACCTTACAGTTGTCAGCCCACTGCTATCTGCCGCTTAGTCCTGCTTTTCCTTTAATAGTCAAATTACTCCCTCTCTTTTGCTTTCTTCATATCTAATGTTTTAACAATCTTGTCTCCGTGCTGTTCTACCTTTTCAGCTTGTTGGCTGATTGCCGTAACTATCTTTTCACTTCTTGCAAAAGCTGCTCATGTATATGGTATCCTATAAATGCTAATCAGTGTCAAACATCTCATCTGCAGAATGTAAAGTTTTCCCTAAAATTATCATCTTTCATCTCATGAGACAGCATTTTCATTCTGTTGATAGTCTTTTATCCATCAATTTCCTGCCATTTCATTAATTTGAAAGTTCACTTACAGACAGCCTCTTGCTTTCTAGTGGACATTAGAGACACTCTGTCCAAACTGCGGCAAACAAATGTCGAAATTCTCCATGCTTCCTCCTTGGGTATTATGCAGAAAGCTGTAGCTAAATTCTGAGTCAGATGCTTGAGATTCTGCAGCACTCCAATGTACATGCAGAATATTTTCTGGTAGTTTCAAAATTTCAAAGCAGAGTTTCTCACTGGATGAAGAACAGGAATTAGTAGTGTAGTCTGCCTAACACTGTTTTACTTATTTATGTATTAATTCTTTTTCTTTTCAGTCTCATGTTTTCAGTTTACCATGTTTCTATAATGTTCTTAGTGAAATCATTTACCTTATCAATGAACATGTATTTGCCTAATTACTGAACATATCAAAGGGGAAAATTAAAGAACTGCTAAAAACAATTGGTTTATTGCCACACAAGAAAAACAAAAACACAGAGCCAAAAAAACCCNAATAATCAGCAGCATTTGAAATTTAATGGGACCTTCAATCCTTAATGTTGATATCAGAACTAAGAAGAATTGACAATATTGTATGTTTGGTTCTGGAATCTGTGTGACACAGCTCAGGTTTTCTGGTACTGAAGGTATGATGTAGGCTTCTCTTTTTACTTAACACTGTAAAGGACAAGGAAGGGTACATTTAAGTTTATTGATTTTGTTTTATTTTGTTTATGCCATGGTTGTAATTTGGAAGACTGTTTCATTGATTTTTTAAAATATAATTGCATGTCTATCACCTAAATTTCCACTATCTAGCACTATTTACTGCCAATTATTCCTGTGTTAAGTGGTTATAAAATTATACCAGATTTTGTTGGTAGCTTAAACTCATGTTATACAGGTATAATTCATTACCAAGTAGTGAAAAACAGGTGAGAATCTAACCTTTAATCAAAATATGTTTAATATTTTTCAGGGCATTCATATAAATGGCAAATAACCCTAGAAAGGTATCTTGAGAAAAAGTAACAAAGAAAGTTTCTGTTTTGTGAGAGTTGCAGACTACAAAAGAAGAAACTCTAGCAGGTAATATGTTAAAAAGTTGGATATTTTAATATCTCTGGAAAAATAAAACACTACACATAGAGGAATTTGGGACAGATTATTTAGTCTGGAAGTAATTATTGGGCTGAATGGACTGCAAACACTGACATATTACTTCCAACTGTGAGGACATACATAAAGCCTTTAGACAAGAATTTGCAAGAGGAGAAATTACAGAATGCAAATTTTCAACAAACTTAGACAACAAGGTATTCTTTCATGCTGCAGTATTATTTTAGCAACAGAACGCATTTTCCTACTCACTCAAGCTACATTAACCCATGAATACATACATTATTTCCAATAAATAATTTCAAAAATAAAATTACTAAAGGGTCATTCTACTATATTTTCTTTGATATTATTAATAAAAAGCCAAATTATCTTTACTTTTTTTCTAGCATCAAGAACACATCTACTACATCTACTACTTATTACCTCACTCAGAACTCTGGCAATCAACCTGACAATACAATTAAACAAATTCCATCCTACAGCCATTTCCTAGGTAACCATCCACAGAATTAAACTCCACACAGTGGGAGAATAAATGAAAACATACACACTCTTTATACCTTTCTGATCGAAATTTTCCCACCACTATTGATTTTGAATTCACTTATTATTAGTCTCATTTATAGATGAAATCTGGCCTTGAGTCTAAGAGGAACAAGGAACAAGACATCACCTTTTACTTAGCAAAGCATATAGGACAATGGGTTTATGCTCAGATGTTGAATTTTCAGTTCACTAAAATAGAAATGGCTATCATAACTTTTTGTATCTAACAAATACAAGGAGGATAAAAAAAAACCCAAGCTCAATGCATAGATAATTCATAATAATAACATACATTTTTCTAGCTTAATCTTAAAAAAGACGAGTACTTTGTAGTCACCTCTGAAAGAGTGATAGTATGCAAGGTCTGATAATATATGAATATCCCACATAAATGTTGCCTTATTAATTACAAAACACTCTCCATTATGCCAACAGCAGGAATGCTCCAAATATTTTCATATAACTCTAACTACTAGGTTGAATCCACGCATGTATCCTTAACTTGTACATAGTCCACTACCAGCACTTGTTCTCCCTTCCACAGACCTAATTCTAGCTTTAACAATTCTGCTCTTTGTGAGATATTTCTTTCTCTTCCTCAAAAACCTTGTTCTCTGTAACCATAGAATCATAGAATCATAGAAACATCTGGGCCAGAAGGGACCTTCAAGGGTCATCTAGTCCGACCCCCCTGCAGTCAGCAGGGACACCCACAACTAGACCAGGCTGCCCAGGGCTTCATTGAGCCTCCCCTTGAATATCTATAGGGAAGGGGCCTCAACCACCTCCCTGGGCAACCTGTTCCAGTGCTGCACTACCCTCATTGTAAAGAACTTATTCCTAATATCCAATCTAAATCTGCTTTTCTTCAGTTTAAACCCATTGCCCCTCATCTTGTCACTACAGGCCTTTGTAAATAGGCTCTCCCCAGCCTTCCTGTAGGCCCCTTTCAGGTACTGGAAGGTTGCTATTAGGTCTCCCAGGGGCCTCCCCTGCTCCATCAGGTCCATGTCCTTCTCATATTGAGGGCTCCAGACCTGCACACAGTACTCCAGGTGAGGTCTCACCAGAGCAGAATAAAGTGGCAAAATCACTTCTCTGGACCTGCTGGCAACACTTCTTTTGGTGCAGCCCAGGATGCAAGTTTCTCTGTCTCTAGCATCTCTAAAATCTAGTGAGAAAAAGAAAAAAAAAACATCCCCACCACAACCACCCAAACCACCATCGTTCCATCTTTTCAAGACTTTGAAGCACAAGTCCGTGATTACACTATTTTTTCATACACAAGGCAACAAAAACAAAACTAAGAACCTTCTTTCCGCCCATGTTACTGATTAAAATGTAGGCTGAAAAAGCAATGGTAGTATCATAAGGCTAACACAGAAATGTCATTCAAAGAACCTGTCACCAGAAGAAACAAGCAAGGGGTAAAAAGATTAATTAATAAACATTCTAGTTCAGGCTTGTGGAGCAGCTATTTTCTGGGTAGTAGCTACGTTTTTCTGAGTAGTGGCTACTTTTACAAATAAGTGAATAACATTGGCTTACTTGCTTTGTGAATAAACAGGAATATGAAGGAGGAAGGAGGGATAGTGAGAAAGAAGTTATGATACAGGAGAAATAAATGTGTCTGACAATGCAGGACTAAAGTAGACCATTGTTTGCACAAACAGATACCTATTTCACCTTTGGTTGAAAAGACTGAGACTGCTAAAACTGAACCCTCTTCCTTGTCCACCTTCTATTTGCACAGGCTATTGTTCTTTCTGCTGAAAGAGGAGAAAGAGAACTTGTGTTAGTGTATGTTATCCCTTTCTTCTTTCCCATCTCACCTTCACCACTGTGGAGAGCATAGAGAAACCTGGAGCCTGAAGCTTCTCTCTCCTGGTTTCCTTTTCCTCCTTCTGCAGTAGATCTAGAAGCAGCCTAAATCCCTCCAGCATGGTACTCACAAAAATATACATTGTCTGTTTCTGGTATTGAAAAAAAAAAAAGGTGTTCTTTAAGAAGAAGAAAGAGGAGGATGAAGAGAGAAAGAAAACTTTACATAAAGGTTTGCAAAGGTTTGGAAAAGAAATGCCCGTAATCACTGACTCCCTTCATTCCTATGTGCATCCAAAACTATAAAGCCCTGTGTTATTAGACCAATCTTGAAATGTCATTATTCTTACAAAAACTTTTTTCCTACTTAAAGCCTGATCCTCACTTTTCCCTCATGATCCCACTCATCTGTCCCATCTGTAAATTCCAACCTATTCATCAGTACTGAGAAGCAGTGAGCAATTCTGCAAGTGGTATAATGGGTAGAAAAGAGCTTCTATATATGAGCAATACTTTAGACTAGGTCTACCAAACAAGAACAATTTAGAGCAGGGATTTTTAGACAACAGGTCAACTATGTCTTTGTGTCTAATGTATGGCATTCACAAATACCTGTCTATTATACATTCACCATTTACTTGGTCACTTTTTGTACTTTTTAAGAAAGGGGAATAGAAGCAGTTCTGGTACCTAGGGCTTTAGAATGTACTTGCTAGTCTTATTTAGCTAGATTTCAACTTACATCTTTCTGAAATTATAACAATAGCTCCTTATTCTTTCTTTGTGTTTCTGCTTCTTCTCCTTGAAGTTCTACCATTGTGCATGATTACTTCAGCTGAGTTCAAAACATGCTAATTATCCACATAAATTCAGGTTTGTTTATTTTATAATTGAATCATTCAATAACAGTAACACTGGGAATGTCACAAGAAAAAACTGCAGTGTGTTAGCGGAAAGCTCTTACAAATCAAACATCAATTTACTGGGTGTTTGGCTTAATATTATTCTGTTATTTTTAATCTAATTAATCTTACTGCTTTTGATTCAGCAGAATCAATTGTTCCAGGTTGTTTAGAAAGTTAATTAGAAAGTTCATGTATGATCTGAAGCTTCCATGTCTATTCCATCTTAGCATCTATTTCAGTTACAGGTTTTGGCATAGTCTTTGGCATAGTGTTTTCTGCACTTGATATTTCTAAAGCATAAACAGTAAAGAATGAATTACAATTAAGAAATATCCCCCAACTTTGATTGCTTTTGCCATTTTAATGTCGGAATATTTTATATTGTACTAAGTTACAAAAGTTCAGTTACTAGCTCTCAAGTGCATTATGGTGGTAAGCACATTTCTGACAACCATCTGCTTAGAACTTATTTTCTCTAAATTGTCCCATTTGAAATTAAAATAATGATAAAAGCAAGGAAGTTAAGCTGAAGCCATAATTCTACTGTATGTTATATGGGTTGCTGCTGTGTTTGCTGATGATGCAAGGTGACATTACACTAACACAACGCATATTATTCCTATATCAACATGGTTATATACAGTTACTATTGTTATATTTCCTTGTAACAATTATATATACATATGACATATATATATACTTAATTTGTTTTAAAATTTCAAAATATTAGTTGTACATTTTGTTCCAATATAAGTTGTCCAGTTTGTTCCAATATGATCCCTTTCAGATTCACCTTTCATGCACTGATATCGTTTTACTCTTGTAAATTATTCACTGAAATCATATTTGATTTTATGAGGATTTTCATTTTATACCTTTCAGCTGTTTATTTCCCTAATCTGTCAAAATTTGAACATTTTCTGGACAGTTTTCCATAACAGCATGTGAAAATACTTACTGGTAGTAGTAATATTATGAGTGTGAGTAAACCTATCTAGACATTAGGTTGTTTCAGCCTTTTGGAGGGCATAAATTCCACACAACTTATGACCCATGTCATAAGTGTATTCTCTTTAATGCAGCTCCCTGAACTTCATCCAGTTTGGGGGACTGATCTGCATAATCATTGTATATTTAATTCACCATGGGAATACAGGCCATATGATTAAAGTCCAATGTTATAAGGACAGTAAGAAAAACAACCACTGTTATAAACACACAGAACACACAAAAGTTGTGTAATCAAGCATAATACAATGCAGAAGTGACTCTCTTTAAACGTTTCTGCCATTTAGAAAGATTCTGATGGTTGTTGAAGATGAGTTGCCATGAATGAAAAGCAGAGTATCAGTAAGGTGGGCTCATTGTTCCATTAGCACAAATTTCAAATGAGTTCAGTGCATGAAGAAAACAGCATTTCTGAGAATTTTTCACTTGTGCCGTATGTCCCGTCTGCCCTCTGTAAAACGTCAGCTTTGATGTGTTTTATCTTGTCCTTCCTTTCATTCTCATGCCAGTGATTATCTCATCTAATGATTTTCAGCATGAGTCTTTACAAGAAAGAGAGTCTTTGTCAGGATCTCAGTGGAATAACTTCACATATTAACCCACCTTTACACATCTACATCAAGGGTTTGTTCTTCCCTGTTGTCACTTAATGAAACTGTCTAGTGTTCAATAACTGCGTAGACAAAAGTGTTATAAGGAAAACCAGCAGCTACATTTTTACTGTGAACAGGAAAGACTACTCATATGTGAGTACAGGAGCTACTGTTTTAAAAACCTCTATAGGAGAAATGTTTGAGTAAGGATAGACTTGGTATTATGCAACTTCATGGTAGAAGCTGGTTATTGGCTGTGCTTAAGCTGAAAATGCACTAAGGAGTCTCACCAACAAGCACAGAACTGGCGCTGCTGGTCTCCATTTACCATGTGTTCAGACCTAGCTTCAGCTGCAGCTCCCAGGAATTCATAGGTAACTGTGACAGGCTTCTACACCCCAAGGCTGCTCTGCAAGGAGCTCCCACTGTCTAAACCACCACTGTCAAATTGTTGTTCCCTTTCTCTTTGAGAAGCGTGATGCTATGCGGCATCTGGATCAAGACCTACCTGAATGTGTTCAATCATCGTGCCACTTTAAGCTTTGCTTTTTGCACAATCTGAAAGCAAACTCTTTCCTGAGAAAGCGTCTTTCCCTGTGCAGTATTGCTTTTTATTTCACACTGGTCTCTTTCTGAAGTTCAAAAATTCAAACCCCAATCTACAATATAACGCTCGTAATAATTGAATTCCCTGAAACAAGAATAGAAGTGAATTAATGTAACAGTAGGTAGATAAAAAATAGTCTTAAAATGTGGATACTGGTCAAATATGCCATATTGCAGCTTGCATAAGATATACTTAACAAAATATACTTTATTTCTGACTGAAATACAGACTGGAACATGATATTATGTCATTATTAGTAAATTAAACAGCTGTCAGGAGATGTAACTAGCTCGCTAAATAGTAAAACCTGCCCATCCATAGCTATTAAATTGTAAGAAGGGTGCTGGGCTAGTTTTGTCCTGAGCCAGCCAGCACTCTCAAATATGTCCTGATACACCTTGGCAGTTATTATGGACCGTCTTTCGTAATATATAGTTTGGATATGGCTCTCCGGTTACTGAAAATAAGAGAAGTTAGCACTATGGATTTGCACTGTTCTGTAACTGTTCTATATTTTTTTCTGCCAGAATGTTATAACTGTTTAATTTACTATTTTAAGTATACAGATTCTATTCCAACAGAGTGACACTAAGTTGTAGAATCCTTCTTTTCTCTTGCTTGTTTGCATTTCAATATTTATACAACTTGGATGAAGTTGAACAAGAAAATTTGAGAAAGACCTAATTCTTAATATCTTTCAACCCAGGGAGCATGTGGGACAGGTAAGAGCTGGCAGTTACTCAGGCAAAACGGTAGTTCAAATCAATCTTTCATATCCCAGAACATCATCTGACCCTATCTTTCTTTTCTATATGACAGGTACTGTAGATGTAACGACTGGAGTATTTATGACCAAATATAGCTCTTTTTATCTGAGCTGACATACTTACACTCCCTTTACAGTTACTGGAAGAGAATAGATGCCTCTGGAACACAATGCAGTTCTTGGCTATTCTTGCTGGTAGCCTCTCTCAGGCTAATACTTTAAGCTAAGGCAAGAAGGTACACAGAACCAAGGGAAGTCCTGCCTAAGGCATCTGAAATGGCAGTGGATGTCATATGTATATGTATATGACAGGAACTGACCTCCCATTTGTCTGTCAGTAAAATCTAGATTCCTATCCAGCTCAGTAGGTATTTGAGAGATGAGAAATAGCCTGCAGGACTCATAACTGTATTTGCTAGATCTCCATTAAATTTGGAAATGTACATATTTAACTCATCCATTAAGTTATAAAATGAGCTTTCTTCATCAATTTCCTCATTTCCATGGGGTCTTTTCTTAGGTGACTAACTGTCTCCATGCACTGGGAAGCAGTGGTGAATCAGTCACAGAATCATCATGGTTGGAAAGGACCTCTGAGATCACCGAGTCCAACCATGCACACACAAAAAAAACCCTACAATCTTGGCAACTAGAGCATGCTCTGAAATTCCGCAACTACACGTTTCTTAAACACCTCCAGGAATAGTGACTCAACCACCTCCCTGAGCTGGCTGTTTAATCACAAGACAGGAAAGACAGTTTGCATTCTGCAAAACTAGATGTGGTTCTAGTGCTTCGTCCATTTGTTCTAGTCATTCCCAGCTCTGTTTATGATCAATTAACATGCAGTATCCTTCAATTTCCATTTTATTTTCCTCAGAAGAAAGACAGCTGACATCTGGAAGTGATCCATGCATGAAATTTCTCTGTGTTTCCAGCACAGGTACTAATTGGAAATGCTGTCATGAGCACATGTACTATAAGTCAGACAGCTTTACATGCTCCAGGAGGTTTTCTTTTAAGTCTCATTTAGGTCACCCAGATCATCTTGAGAAAAGCTAGCCACAATGTCACTGTCATAAGGTTATGAATTCAAACAAGGCTGGAAGTTAGTAAAGTCTTCAGTGAACACTTAAGCAATTAATCTTAATTATTTCTAGTAGTAAAAGCCTATCACAAGAGAAATATTGACTGTATCACTGAAATGTGGGTAATTTAAAATGTAAATTAAAAAAAGTCTAAAGTTTCTTTAGATGATGCTTCTTTTTCTTTGCCAAACAAAGTTAAAGCTCAGCAGTAAGCCTATGAGAATCTACTTCAATGTAAAGAGTTAAAAACCAGTTTTTTCAAGCTGGCCATAAAACCACGAATATTTATTATGGGTCAGTGGATAATAATAATATGGTTACACTAAATGACACAACAACCAGACATTTTCGGACAAGCTTAGTAGCAGACCCAGAGGCAAATGTAGAATAATTTCCAATTCATAATCAATTGAAATTAAATGGTCTGTCTGTTGATTTGGAGCCTTTCAGAATATGTTAATTTATGTTACTACTTCATGGAAAAGCATTTGTGATTGCAACTTTCTACATTCTAATAATCACAGAATCACAGAATCTTAGTGGTTGGAAGGGACCTTTGAGATCATCGAGTCCAACCACATTAAAAAACAAAAAAACCCCAAAACCACAACAAAACCACCCCACCCCCCCACCCC
>VXBJ01005257.1:964441-988634 GCA_013400055.1 Nycticryphes semicollaris
GAAAGAAAAAAAAAAAAAAAAAAAAAAAAAAAAAAAAAAAAAAGGAGGGGGTAGGGGGGAAGAAATAGAAGTAGGAACGTGGGGAGAATTTAGTAAAATGAAGGCTTGGACAAGCACACCAGAAAGTGTAGAGCAAGGGTTATAAAGATGACTCTACATTTTAAAATACATTTTATAGTTGGTCCATTTCCATTGTTAATCTTTGAATGCATCTGTGTCCATATTTCACTACTACCTTGCTACTGACATCAGAAAAATACTAAAATATTTAAGTATTCCCGTGACATTTTTCTTGAGAATTGTATATAGAAATAGATCTGTGATAGTATCATGAAGGTTAAGTCTAGAATGGATTAATTATTCTTTAGTATAGTTCCTCTTCCATAAAAAGACTATTTATTTCATCACAGAAATATGTATTTTCAAAAGCTTGTGGCTATTAGTAGAGATTTTCAAGATTTTCAGTCTCTAGGAGGCCAAGTTATGACTTTAATTTGATTCTTTTCTTTTCTTTCTTTTCTTTTTTTCCCTCTCAAAATTGCCTTTAAATATTTATGGTCTTTCAGAATCCGCAGAATAAGGAGGGAAACAAAGTGTAGGAAAAGTTGGGAACTTCTTTATTGCAAACACATAGAGGAATGGCCTAAACTTACAATGTCAGTGTTCCTTGATTCAAAGTAACTGGTAAATAAGAAGGCACTTCAGTATGAAAAATGAAATCAGAGTGTGAGTTTGGGTGGAGATTTATTTGTATCACTTTTCACAAATGCTCACAGTTCATCATGGAAGAGAATGCAAGTAAGTTCTTCCTGATTTATCTTCTCACTGACATTACAGAATACTCAAATTAAATGTCTTCATCACTGCTGCTCTAAGTCTTCTACTCTAGAGAACTTATATTTACCTCCTGAAGTCAATGGGTTTTAGACACTCATCATCTGGGCTTCTGGTCTGTAGTTCCTCATTTCTTTTTACAGTATTTATGGCACTGAAGCCTAAATAAACATTTAACTGTAACTGAATATACTACTTCCACTACACCTCCTGCAACTAGTTATTATCTCTTGCAGTTCACACATATATTTTGGTGATAGTTGCTGTTATGAGAATTTAGAAAAGATTGCTATCTTACAAATATGCCTCATTTCCCCAGTTAGACTGTTTCATTGTTTCTTTATTCTTTATCATTCTTCACAAATATTGAAGTACATTTCTTCAGAGAATACTTCCCTTGAACATTCAGACATATGATTTAATCCATAAAGATGACTGTCCATCTTGCCCAGAAGTAGCATTTCATTTTTGAAAACGCAGGTCTTGCTTTTTTTCCTCATAAGAAAAGTTGCTGATTCTTTTACTTAGGAAAAAAAAAAAAAAAAACCCACAAACAACCCTATCAAGTTTGGAAGTCTGTAAGACTAGGGTCCTGCTACATACTTTCACGGGTCAAAACCCATTATATCAGAGTGCAATGTTACATCTTTTCTTCCTTTCCCATTATGACAGACACTTACCATCTTGCTGATCTTCTGGTAACAATGGATTTTCCACTTATTTACTCTTCATTCTGTCCACAGTATATTATGACTACTGCATTTATGAATTAATTAATTCTTTTGATCTATACAATAAGAGTTGGTGGGTTACCTTGGAGGAAAGTTTCAACAATATTTTCAGATGCAATGGGAAATAACTCTTCTGTCATTATTCTTAGTTTTCTCAATTACTTAATTAACATCTTCATCTTGCAATATAGTCTTAATCCCCTTAATTTTCTGTCTGTCCAAGAAACTAAACATAATATATGTCATACCTAAAATCTCCAATGAATTACTCCATAACTCAGAAAATCTTGCATGAAAAAAGATTTGCAGTTGGTTTTAACAGTAACCTTCTGCACTACATATTATGGTTCAAAATCAGCCACATATATATATCCTGCACAATCAGGATGAGGTCAGAACAGACTAGCTAGACAACAATAAAAACGTCTAGCTTATGTGCAGGAAGTATTGAGCTACAGAAGATGATAGCTATTATTTTCTTATTCCTATTGCTATTATTGGAGTTCTTGCTTTTCTTCACTGATACCTAGGGAATACAGGGGAATACCCTAATCTTGCACAGTTTCATCCACTGGTACAGAAGGATCTTTCTACTGCTTGTGTGTCATATATACCAACTCTGCACAGATGTCTTCAATAGCGTTTGACATGTGAAATTCCATTAGCAATTATGTTTGGACAAATTAATTCCTAGATCTCCACTAAACAGCATATTAATTTAGATGAATTTAATTATTTTTATGTATATACATTCAATTCAGGGCCTCAATTAAGTTGAGTGCAGATGGTGTCTAGTGGCATTTGAGATTTCTTAGTAGATTTCACCTGGCTTCCAGCTGCTGTATCAGAAGGGCAGAACTGTTCCCTAGGCCCTGTCATATTTGCAAACACTACAAAGAATCATTAGAAGCCCAAATGTAGACACTTAAATTTGGGCAAAAAAAATCATCCCACACTAAGTGCCTAAAACCTGGAGCTGAATTCCACTCTCACTATTTTTTGGAACAGAAAAATTGTAATTTTTCATTTTGAAATTATCAAAAATATTAGATTACTTCAAAATATATTTTAATTGGAAAATCTTTAGAAATTGACTGTTACAAAATAAAACCTTTTTTGATACTGGACTTTCATTTTATCTCACATTGTCGTTTTCTGCTCTGTTGTTTTTTTTTTTTTTTTTGTGTTCCAAATAATATTCACTTCTTTTAATTTCCCGCACTCATTTAAAATAGTCACTCCATGAAACACAGACAGGTTTATAAATCTGTTTTTAGCATCTTCTAGGAAGCTTTTATGTATCGTAAACTTTCAGTTTTTAGATATTACTGTTCAGGAATAATTAATTTTTACATAGTTTCAAAGGCTTCTCTATTTATTACTTTATTCTGTAATTAACTCCCCCACATAAAGTTTATTCTTTTCCATTTCTTGATTGTAAAGACATGGAGTTGTATCTTTTTTTTTTTTTTTTTTAAATCCATTATACATTTTCAATCAAAAGTGCATTATTCTTTATGAAATTGTCAGGGTAAATGAAGTTATTTTGCTCATCTACTTCATTTCTTCACATAGGTTTTGTTGTCAGGATTTTTAATAGGATATGGTTGCATATAGATTGTAGGACAGGCAGTGTTTGGCAAGCAGAGTATGTTTGTTGATACAGTTCAGAACAGCTGATATTTTGGAACAAGCCGCTGCATGCTCCAATCCTGACAGCAGGTGAGCACTCTCTTCCTCCCTTCATGCAATAGCATCCATGAAGCAGACGGAGTAGGGAGCGTGTACCTCCTCTCATGCTGCTGTGCAGTCAGGGTGCAGCCAAAAGAGATGCCCAGGTCAAGAAGGTGAAAATGTTCTTAAAGTCTTACCCTTCAGACACTACTAATTTACTTTTCTTCCATTGTCTTTAGAAGAAACACCCACCAACCTACATCCTGTCTTTGATTTTGCTTCATTCTGTAACAGCTAAAACAGCAACATCCATCTACAAGTCAGTAGAGGTAGTAGCTAGTCATGTTTTTTGAAAACAAAGAAAAGATTTTGTTATGGGTAATATAGTATTTATTAAGTGACAGGATGGATGTTACTTGGAGTCCGACAGCCATGTGAACAGTCATCCCAGAAAGCTATAGTTCAAACTCCTGGAAATTTTTAACACCCATTGAGTAATTTCAGAGGTTTGACACATTTAGCATTGTCACCAGATTACATCATTTTATTATCTGAGATTTGTAACTTAGATATCTATACTTACAGGTTGAACCTAGTGACCCATGTAGAACTTTATGCCTCATTCTAATGATACCTCTACCTAAAGCAGTAGGAGTCTCTGTGAAATGGAGGAGGTAATTCTGAATTCTCGTGTATATCTTCCACTTCTACAAAAGAGAAAAGAAGAGAGAGATTTTTCCTAATAAGCTGTGCTTTCTCATGTGGAAACCATAATGTGGCTAAACAAACTAGATTTCAGTTTCCTTGCAGTCTTTGATCTCCACATGTTTTAAAGCATTTTTAGCTAAAGGAAATCCCAATCCCCCCCAAAGTCCAATAATTTGATATTGTAGACCAAACCAAACAATATTTCACAAGAATTAAAGAAAGAAAGAAAGAAAGAAAGAAAGAAAGAAAGAAAGAAAGAAAGAACGAACTTTCTGAAAGTAAAACTAAAAATATTGTTGCATTAGCATAATCAAATAAAGGAGAGAAAGGAGGTGGGGAAGGAAACCACTTAAACACTTCCCTTCTAGTATCTCACTAAGCTTTTCCAGACACTCAAGAAAGGCCATGGCAAAACAAACCTAAGCTTCAGGAAACATAAAAAGAAAACATATCCCTCTTATAAAAGCAGTTAAATCCAAATACCCACATTCCCACATTAAATATTTTTCATGCTATTCAGGTTTTGCAAGCATATTGTTACAAAACTGGGTCATTTTCCTTAAAAAGTATAACAGTATTGCAACTAAGAAAAATGTCAAAAATTATACCCAGAAAAAACAGTTAAGATGAAAGAAAGTAGGACAATTATGCTTAATTTATACTTCTGACTTATAAACAATAAAAGACAGAAAAAACCTACTAGTTGTCATATGACTCTTCAAAACTTACCTGTATTTCAGACAAGTATAGAATCTTGGCTTTCAATGTTCCTAAAAATAAATATTTATTATCCAGAAAGTAGAATAACTTTTTTCCCTCATAAAATCTCACTGCCTTCTTTGTGTATTGAAGTATTTATTTTCTTATCTGTCAGGAATAAGACTGAAATATATTTTCAATAAACTATCAAGCAACTTTCATATCAACAGTGTTTTGTTTTTCTTTGACAACAATATTTGGGACCATCTTGGGGGCTATTGTAATTATAATTTTAACTTGATTCAAACTCATATTGTCTAATTAGACAACAATATACACTATTTTAATAGTACTATGAAAGATATGCTGTATTGTCTTATTTTTTGTTTTACTGTTAATATTATTTCTCAACTGTATTCAGAATATCTGGTTATGGACAACAGGGTCATGTTCACATATTCTTTGTCAAATGAGACAGAAAAATAAGGTTTACTGAGCAAGATTTCTAAAGACAGTCTAAAAAAATAATTCTGTTGAAATAAGTTTGTTATATGCTTTGTACTATGGTAATAATGTGTTGGTAATTTTGTTCTATAATCTATTTCAGTCAATTTCAGTTTTCATAGGAATAATGTTAAAATTGCAATTAGTTGCATTCTCTCCTATCCTTATATAGACAAGTATATTCACACATCTGAGTTTTTTAATTATGATACCGAATAAAAGTAGGTAAGAGGATGAGTTTTCACACTGTGGGTTACTCCTTATCCAACTCCTGGCTTTCTTTTGGACCACTCTAACTACCTCTTTCCAAGACAACCTAGGTTCTAGCATACACTTGCCCTAACAAACATTTGGTTCAGTTACAGAGTGGGTTGTTTCAGTTTCTGTCCCTTTTTTACTTAACAGCTTAGAGATACTCTGAGCATCTTCTCACAGTGGTTACCATGTAATTTCTGTTCTCAAAGGAGTGGAACATATGAAAATTTGTCCATTAGAAATAAAGTGTTACATGATAAAGCTACAGAATGAAAAGAAGTCTGTCAGGGACAGCAAAATGGACATCAGAAATTATTACATAATTATATACAATACATTACAGCATATATGACACTGAAATATTAGCAATATATAGTATTTTCTTTCAAGAATAAGAAGGTTTTTTTCCAAAGATAACAAACGTTGAACTAATGTTTGAAAAGTTCTTTCTAAAATTAAAAATCAGCTACGTTAACACTTAAGTTTTTAATCCTGTCATGCTTTAGTTATCCAACTGAATTTTTATTTAACATGGCTAATTGGTCTCTAACTCACACTTCCTCTATTAGCTTAAATTGGTGTAGTTTCAGTGTACATATCCAGTCATATTTTAAAAACAAGAATTATAATTAAATAATCCATTCTGTATTTTGTTACCATATCATTCTCTATGCATTCACTTTTACCTCCAGTGATTTATGATATTCACTGAACATAAACATTCCCCACCCAAGATAGGGAGAGAAAAAAAAAAAAAAAAAAAGCTGTTGGAGGAATACTGTATTTGAAAACCTTCTATCCAGTCATCATTCTTCAGAGTGGGTGATTCAAGTATGTATTTCACAAACCTAATTAATTTTGGAAAAACACCAATATTAATAAAAAGGAATTATACCTGTTTAAAGGAGATTATGATAAAGAGAAACATGAGCAAACTCCTATTTTCAGATACTGGATTGATGGGAGTAAATGAAGTACCGAAACAGTAATACTGTTATATTATCAAAGCATGGCTTCATAGTCCTCAAATACTACTTTTTCAATATGTCATTTTCCTTTTACCAAATTAAACAGAGCTTCATAGTGTGAGAACAAATACAACTACCACACCCTTAGGAACAAACAAAAAACCAGAAAGTAAAAATGCTGAATTTTCTGATGAGCTGTCTTCTAAAGGCAAGTTCAGAAAGACTTGGAAGATAGGCTTTTGCTAATTTTATGTGTCTTTAAGACAAAAACTTTAAGACACGTCTGATGTAACCTAGAAATTCCCAAATGTTTGCATTCTTCCATCCATGTATGCCTACTGCAATATGCAAAGTTCTTGTCTTGCTAGTGAAATAAGGACAATCAAGGTCTGAGAAAGCACATCATTATTTTTGGCATTATGTGTATAATGCATAATTTTGCAGACATAAGAGATTAGATACTTGTTTAAAAATGTCTGGAAAGCAATCCAGCTCTGCTCAGTCTCTACTCACAGAATTTCTGATTGGCTGACTGGCAAGTTTTTGCCTAGCGGGTCATGTGCGAAGAAGTTTATTTACATTTTTATAAAATATTAATATATATATATATATAAACTTATAAGGTACCAATCTTATGCTGGTAAATTGAAATATTTTAAATTAAGAATCTCAGTACAACTAATCCAATTCTTACAAATGTAACTACTCATATCCAAATAGAACAGATAAACTATAATATATATAAAACTGAAAATTGCAGTTTTCCCTGCTGCACAAATATATTTTTATTTGGAATAAATTAAAAAAATTGCTTGTTCATGCAATTTAAAAAAGAACATTTAATATGGCTTAATTTATGCTAAGAGAGATATTGTTTTGTTCCTCTTCTTCATCTTTTTCAGTCATGTGAGAGGGAATTAAAAGAAATCTATACATAGTATATGTGAAGCACTCTAATTGCTGTAATGAACTGTACAACCATTAGCGAAGTGTGAAAGGCAACGTAGTAGTTCCTTGGCATATAACTTTCCTCATTCAGAAGTGAACACTTTTAGGAAACTCAGAGAGTAGTGAAAGAAATTAACTTCCATAATAACAAAGATTATACCACCTTTGTGAAAACATGTTTGGGAATATGCAAATAAATATTTTGAAACCTGGGTGCTGAAGTTAAATTCTAAATTGCTTGTCCAAGAAAGTGTAAGTGAAGTGATAATTGTTTAGCACATAAGACAGTTTAAAGTCAGTGAAAATTAAAGGAAAACTGAAAGAAGTTTCTGGACAATTTGCATGTTAGTTGATTGTAAGTCATGCATTCTTTAGAAGTGGAACTCATCCTGCCAAACTTCAGTGAACTAACAAATGTAAAGTCTCAGCAGCTCAGCTCTCTTTACAGAAACTTTCAGTAGATGAGTCATTCTTAGTATTCCATGGGATAAAATAGTTCCTTTTCTTTGTTGTGTTTACAACTAACATTACCTGTACCAAAAAGTTCTCTGAAGGAAGGCAGAATAAATTCTGAGCTGTAATGTGAAAATGTGGGAGAAGTGTCAATGACTGTTTCCTGTTTCATGCATTTATATACATATTTCATATATTTATACTTGTATAACTTACATACATGTATCATGAAATGGGAAATTAGAAGAAGTTGAAGATATGGGAAGCATATCAAAGATCTGAATGAAATGTCCTTTAGAAGGCATTGGGCCAAAAGCACTTGCCTTCTTAGTGAGCAAATAAAAATGGATTCTTTAACCAATGTCACCATGACTTAGGAAAGCATTATGTTCAGGAAAGAGAATTTTTATGATCTTAATTTGTAGAACATTGGATTTGGGTAGCTTCCCATATTTAAAAAGGTACTTATGTATTTGGCAGATTAAAAAAAAATCCAACTAAACATCTAATTCTCCGAGTTGTCTTCAGCTATCTTAGCCATGGCTTCAACCTCATCCTCATCTGATTTTCACTCTTGAGGAAAGTAAGAGATAAGGAGGTACTGTATAATGCTGAACTATACACACGATTTGGAATATTTTAATTTTCTTAGATATTTTTATTTTTGTAATTAAAAAATATATATTCTAGTGCAAGTTTATCTATGCATCACAGTAAAACATTAGAATATCACCTCTACTGTCAAATAAAATTATGAAAAAACATATTTATGTTGGACAGAGTGACAACTCAATCATTCTGCTTGAAAGCCACTAATCTAGTATTACACTGGAAACTTGTGGAAAAATCAGAAATTGATGAGTTGCTTGATTAATTTTAGTGCTCTAACCACAATATTATTATTAAAGATTTTTTTTTTCATTAAGAGTGATGTATTGTTTATTCAGTGATTTAGAGTATGATGGACTCGTTGTGGTGTCTAGGTCATTCATAGGTCATTCCTGCAACCAGTATTCACTTAAAGAAATCTTGACGAATGAGTGACCTTGTCTTCAGCATGTATACCTTTTGACTATTTTATGCCTGAAACAAGCGTAACCTTGGACTGTTTGAAAAGACATTATCTCCTTGAATAAAAGCCCTCTTCTTGCCTTTTTACTTTGATTATAAAGTTACAGGGACTGTAAAATATTTGATTCATTCCTTCTTTACCCATGAATAGAAAATAACTCTTACTGCATCTATTTTCCGTTCTTTAATTATTTATGAATAAATAAAAGTCAGTAGCTGAAAGTAAGCCTCTAAAATGGCAATAAATAGATTCTTTAAAGCAGACGTATAGTCAAATTCTGATTTTCCAATGCAGAATCGAATTTCATAGTCTTACTGCAGATAATAATCATGGAAAGATCTGCAAAAGAACTTTTTCCTCAGATGCATGGAAATCAATTTTTGTTCTCTGTTAGTCTGAGCTTTACAACACCTGACTTTGAATCACGGATAGACCTGCGGAGGCACAAAGTTACAATGTATCTTCATGCATTTAGTCTGGGGTTCATCTGTCTTATCTTTAAATATTTACAATAGAGACACGTATATTTGTCTTCCTGGATTCTCTTTATAGTTAAGAGAGAAAAATGGGCACTTGCAAGAAACAATTTATCTGATGATGTTAAGTGTCTGTTTTATGATGGAGTGAATCATTACCCTAGATATGCCAGTTTCTCTCCACTGATTATAAAGAAAGTCTAAACATCAAAATCAAATGGGATGATCTGCACCACAGATGCCTATCTTTGATCAGATGAACTTATTTCCCAGGTGTTTCTGTCATGAATTCAGTTTATTTAGTCCAGACAATTTGTAAACTTCCAGAATATTTACTGGCTTAGTTTGAACCTTGGCCAGCCAGCCAGCATCTCCTCAGGTACAGCTGAATGGTAAGGAGAATTCAAGGATCATTTCTAACAAGCAATTTAATGCAGGCTATCTCTTCTGGAGAGTAAAAGAATTTAACTCAAAGCAGGTGCACCATTCTGTACTGTCTGGCTTCAGTGCCAAAGAGTACGGGTATTAATTAATTAATAATTAAATATGGTTATGTTTAATTTACAGGATGCATTCCCTACGGCTGTGGTCTCCACGCTTGCTACAAGCAACAATTGTGAACAGGCAGAAATCAGATCTTGATATCCATATTGGTCTCAGTCTAAATATTTTCATTTCCCATAGCCACAATCAGTGCTATGGGGGATACATATTCTACATATTCTATGATCACCACTGAGAATATCAAAATGGCATTCTGGAGCTACATATAAATCTCCATTTAGATTAGTATCCATCCATATCCAGTACTGGACATTTAGGGAACAAAGCATAAAACACAGAAACATTTTTCTTTTGATACAAATTTCCTTTCTCCAGCTCCTGTGTTTTAGGGATTAATAAATTCTCAAAGCTAGGATGTGTCCACAACTTTGACTTTAATCCAGTCAAGTTCTTCTTTACTTTGGGGATATTGTTGAGTTATAGATTCCATTTGAAGAATCACATAATTATAGAATGATTTGGGTTAGAAGAGGCCTTAAAGATCATCTAGTTCGAACCCTCCTGTCATGGACAGGGACATTTTTCACTATATTAGGTAGCACAGAATCATCAGATCTTTCTTTTAATAGAAATATAGTGAGTGTATTAACACTATTCAACACTGATGCAGGGAACAAGACGAATTAGTCCAACACTTGAAAAACTGACTAGAAATGTTGGACAATGAAACAGTTCTTTGTGCTTTAGTGAATAAAAAGTAATGTGTGTGATATGGCATTTCAAATAAATGCAGGACACTGAAACTATCACAGGCTAAAGCAGCTTCCTCATGGCCCAGACTGCATGCTAGGCACTATTTTCTATTTATAGTTATCCTGAATTTCAATCATATTATCAGCTACCTGCTGAGTCTGGCAACATGTCTAATTTCATGTTGAACCACCTGACTGCCTTTTCTCTAAAAAACGCTTTCCCAGCCTTATTGTCACTGACCTAGCAAAGGTTAGCCATAAATCTTTTTCTCAGCAAGGGTGCTGAGAGTTTAAGAGCTTCTCTAATAAGCAATGCTATATTTCTCAGTTTATAACCAAACCAGCATGAACTGTCACATCTTCCTGAGAAGTATTTAGGTAGGATTGCGTAAATCCCACAGGTTAGGGAACAATTTTGCAGATTTTTTGTATATCCATGCCTGATGGACTATTTGTTTTATTTGTGGTTGTTTCGTCATGTTTTGCTGTTACTGTTGAATAGTCATTCATATTACCTGGTCATACTATCTGCTTTGTTGACTTTTCTCTAAGTAAACTGGAATTGAACGCTGCTTATATGCAGGCAATTCTTATTTGAAAAAAACCACAAATCAAATCTTTTTCAGTGCTAAACATGGTATGATTTGTTCCATTCATTAAAGAATCGTCAAGATATTTTCTGTGATACAATTTAATGTCTTTAAACCGAAAATCCAGGATTTATTTTCCTAGACTTTGTTAAACTTTAATCTGAGTGGGCTGTTTCACCATGACACTGAAAATTACTACATTACACATAAGAACAATATATCTACTTTTTTTCCATTTAAATCAATTGTGCCTGCTAGGAATTACTGCTTTTTAAGTCCACAAAATTAGTCACAGACTAAGAGTGATCTTTTGTTTGTCAGGAGAGTGTTCTTAACATACCTAAATGGTGATCCTGATGAACAGTCTGATGATAAAATAATAGTGAAATTTCAAAATATCAAAGAAAAACCTGCACTAATGTATTTTTTAAAATTCTGTGGGTTTTGGAGCTCTTGTAGGCTCACGTGGGAGGAAAAATGTTGGACGTATATTATATTTCAATAAATGTCCTTTCTGGTTGTCAAATTCCTCAGCCTTTAATTGCATAAAAAGGCCATTTATGATATCCCATTTGCCAATAGACAGAATAGCATGTCTCCAAGCTCATAATCAAATTAAATTAAACCCAAATATTAAGCCCATAGCTTTTTCAGAGTATATGCCCACATAATATTTCACCATAAAATAAAAATGTGACATAGAAAGGAAAATGTAATAAAAATATAGATATGTACTGCTTTTGGCTAAGTAAAAGTAAATTTGGGATCCACTGAACCTCCTATGTTTTTTCTTGAAAGATAGTATAAGATTGATATAACTGAGGCAAGGACGTGATTTGATTTTTCTTTTTTTTTTTTTTTTTTTTTTTTGTCACAAAACTCAGAGTAGTATATTAATTTTCAACACAAGTTATCGAAAAACTTGTTTCAAAAGCACTGCTTCTGAAACAAGACTAGTGCAAAGATCAAAGCCTGACCTACCAAGCCTGTTATGAATAAACAAAACTTACATTTTCAACATTATATTGGCTGAAGCTCAATAAATTAACTACCAGATAGGTAAGTTAACATACTTGTATGTAAGTTAACAAACTTGATTTAATCAAGTCAACATGAGCATAATAATGAACATTTGATACTATGTCATTAACGTGTAAATGTGTACTTGTAAGATATTCACTCTATATTGCTGAAAATGTGTAATCAAGGTAATGATACGCATATAGCACCAAAGAGTGTATACTCCATTAGATGTAGATCTACAATTCAAGCTACTCATATAGTACAAAAAGGTAGTTTCTACTTAGGCTGTTACAAAAATGTAAGGTCTTCTTGGCCATCAGCTGTCATTATTCACATTGTTCAGAGAGAATGATCAAGTTCTAATTAATTATACGTATGAAAATAATTTTGAATATGCAAAAAAATACAGTGGAGGGGTCAAATGGTGCATTTTTATTATTTTTTTCTTTTTCCTTTAACTTTTTTTAAAGTTAATTATGTGAATGCAGCATAGAAGGCTGGTTCACATACACTGATTTTTTGTTCTAGTCACATACAGAATGTATCAAAAAGAGGAGTCAGTGTTCTAATAAATTTCTGGATGTTCAAAAAAACCATATAATTTCTTCTCTGCAGCAACTATGCTGTAGTACCATGTAGCAAGGGGTCTGAAACTTTAGGAAACTTGGAGTTTAACTTTAGGAAAACCTGAGGAGTTTCCACCCATGAACTTGACTCAATAAACAGGAAGTTTGGCTGTCCTGCTGCTGGTTACTGCTCATATTCCCTCTTTTGTGGAAACTGCTGTTGTACTGCCTGAAAATGGGATAAGGTGCTTTAACGTAATTGCTACTTTACACAAGCCTGTTTTCTTTTTATGTTCAAAATGAAGATTATTTTAAAGCACCATTTTCCATATTCATCATGCTGATGTGTCTCTATGGAAACAGGAAAAACGTAATAGCTGAATTCTAGGAACTCTTGTTCAACTTGAGGACTAAATCTAACAGAATCTCACTTTGAACAGAAAGATAAGAACAATCTGAATTCTACCTGTAATGGCTAAAAGTTTTTGCTCTTTAAATATTTGAAGAGGATGAAGAGATGTTTTCACTGGGATGAGCTGGAGGGTTCATTATCCATTACTTTTAATCTGGTACCATCCAAAATACGTTCATCTGTGGCATGTTTTTGTTTAGAAATAAAAGGGGAAAAAAAAAGGCATAAAAACCATCTAGCATCACCGTTCATAGATTTTTTTCTTTCTCTCTTCTTTTTTTTTTTCCTTCAGGAAATCAATTTGTTATTTACACAACCGCTAGAGACTGAAACCCACCTTTGCTAACACAGTTCACTAAAACCTTTTACATGCAATCCCAACATCCTGCAGATTAATTAGAAGTGTTTATCATTTCCAGTATTATAAAACACAATAAAAATGTGGTGACATCTATATATATATATATGTGTAAGATATTACGTTTTGATTTTTTAGATGAAATAGTAGAATTTGTTTTTTTGAAGAGTATGTTTACTTAATTTTCTAAATTGATTTGTAATACAATGCACTCAAAGATGCTTGAATCAAAACATATGGCTGCAGATTTGCTTTAGGTAAAGATTACTTTCAAGTATCACTCCCTTGCTGATCTCAAGCTCATGGGATCAATAGAAAAGCTTACATGGATTTCGAGAGTTGTGAATGAACTTTTAGCAAGTTCAACCCCTCATATGCTGGAACAAATGCACCCACCAAAGACTCCACAAGTTTCATTGCTGTCCACTTTTATGTATGATTTAATGGAATAAGATCAACATGTTCACTTATTTTAAAGAAAATTCATGCAGAAAGAGTGGATTTAAAATACACTTCATAAAATATTCTTTTTTTTTTTTTTCCCAATTACTTTGTCATTCTATCGTAAGAAAAACTATAATTTTCAAACTTTTATTTTGCTTGAAAGTCTGTTCTATTTGTCAGCCGTCTCTGTAATAGTATGTGATATACATAAATGTGTGTAGCTATGTTATATATAAAACAGTTCAATCCATACTGATTGGCAGACAAAATCCAAAACAGATGTGTATGATTGAGAGCCCATCTGTGTATCCCATGAAAGGATAGACAAGGGTGTAATTTTTTTCTTGTTTTTATCTAATTGGTTAACATTTTAATTGTGGCAAATATTACTATTTATCTGAATTAAACTTATAATTTTAGTATTTGTATATTGACCAGAAACACAGTAAAGGAAGCATTATATGCATTGGTATAAATGTTAATAAAAATAAGAAGTGAAATTTTGTCTGATAAAGCCAGTGAAAAAACTTTTCTTGGTTTGTCTAGGGCTCATATTTTACTCAAGGAATTTAAAGAAATATTCATTTTCAGAAGTGGCAGTTACTTTTTATAACAAAACAACTCTGTACTTTCTTTTTGAGAAGCTAAGCATACTCCATAGATAGGTATTCTTGTATATATTATATAAATGAGATATTATGGAGCACTGCTTCTCGTGACATATTTTTAAGTATTTTTCTTTTCTGTCTAACCCAGTAGGCATGTCAAGCCTGCACCAGGAGGATAGTGTTTACAAAAAATGAAATGGCATCATCTCATATGGCATAGAATTTTCTTTTTGGGCTTAATGTCAGTGCAGTGACTGGAAGATATTTTGCCATAAAGACACAGGTTAAGTGAAAGGCAGCTAGCAATCCTCATAATCTTTCACAATTTAATTAGCTCATTTTTTGTTATTTAATTGCTCTTATTACACCTATTTTATGAATAGAGACCATTAAATCAATGATACAAGAGACTGATATGACTTTGTTAGCATCAAATTAAAAATATCCCCTTTCAAATATAAGTAAGTGAATAAATAAATAAAGCCCAGAATACATTAAAACTGTTTGCTCTTGAGGCAGAAGTTTGCTCTGTCACATTGTGAAGAAATGCTGGCACTCTCAGCACCGCTGAAGAAATATTTCTTCCTGACAGACCACACTAAGGTTGAAATAATGCATAGGTTGGATTTCAATGTCTGAGCAAGTCAATGACTTCCCTGATTGCAATTTACTTGTGCATTTGCAATTCAGGACTGAGATCCAGAAAGATCAAAACATTTGTAAAATAGTTGTGACTACTTTTCTGATGGACTTTTTGACTTAGAACAAGAGAAAATGGAGGTATAAAATTTTGCTCACAAATTTATTCACTAATTTAAGGGTAACATGTCATCTGAACACAGTAAATGAAGCAATAATACATTGGAAATGCAGTGCAGAATTCAGTGTGAATTTCCAGTTTCTGGATCCCTATACGTAAACTTCCATTTCTGCCAGGCTTTGTGACCATCACTTTTCTACTTGTTCGTGCTATTGGGCATAGTGGTTGTTTCAGTCACCAAATATGCTGCAATTTTATGGCCTTAAGCATGAATCATGACTGGAAATGTTTTCTATCATTCTCACAGATGGAGGTAGATAGAATGTGTCTGTCTTACAGGTATTTAGTATATACGCCTGTATCTTAGCTAATTGGAATAAACATGGCTTATAGTCGATGAAAAGAAAGATAGTGTGAGACCTGTCAGTGTAGATAGACAGACTCAAAAAATGGGTGGGCAGGAGTTACAACTGACATGGGTTGCTTCTTACCTTAGCTTCTTAGCTTATCTTTGTTCACAAACTCTTGATATCAGAAAAAAAGAAGGTGGGAAGAAAAAAAAATAAAAATGTCATGAACAGGTATAGATTCAATCACTGTTGAAGATATCTATAAAATAGTTATGCCCAAGACCAGTGTTATTAGAAGCACAGAATTTTTGATTACTCTGAGCCTTCAAGAAAGCTTATGTCAGTTTTATAAAGTTACGCTTAATTCCAGTTTCCTTCGTAATCTACGTTGGTTATACCCAGGGTTGCTTTTTTTTTTTTTTTTTCCTTAACAATAGTGCATTTGTTTTAATAGAAGTATGGTATTGCTTGTGATCTTTCCACAGCTGAACAAGCAACTCATTCTCATCTTGTGTTTTCTCTCCGCTAAGTATAAAGATCAAATTTTACCAGTAAATGTCAACCTGTGACTGAGTGGAAATTTATAGATAGTGTGATCGATCAGTGACTTTGACCTCAAGAAAGGATTCACAAATAGGCATAAAAGATAGAATGGACATAACTTGCACTTCTGACCTTGTAGAAGTGAAAATTTTCAGGTTTATAACACTCCAACTGCAGTAAAACAGTCATTCCTGTGCTTACATTGTGAAAGGCTCTCTAGATTTACATTGTGAATCTTACAAAGAAAATAGGTTCTTATTCTGCATAAATAAAAATTTATTGTACACAACTTTGCTCGCACATGTGTTGCACAAACTGAGAATTCTGCTAATATAAACTGCTTCTTCAGTGTTAGATTTCCCACTCCTTACACTCCAAGGTTTTTCGTGTTCTTCTGCATGTTTGTCTTGTATGACAAAGACTGTATAAATAAAAGAATTCCAACAATAAACAAACAAAGTATAGTTATCCCATAAGTGTTATTCTAAAAAAAATGTGCATTTTGTTTTGACTGATTCAGTTGCTGTACCTTTATTTTTGTTTAAAAACTACAGAAAATACCCCAAACCTTGTATTTTCCTTGAGAATGATGTTTATTCTAATGTGATTTCAGATAATTTGGGGAACATCCACTACTAAAAAAATTATATCATAACTCACATATTTTAATTTTAGTACTACTTTTAAAAATTAATGGCCAATAAAAATAATAATTAAAAATGTATGTGACATTCAAATTCCTAGTACTTTTAGAAACTTAGAAACCTTAGGAGCAAAAGCTGCTTTAGCCTTTAAAAGCAGGAGGCTTAAACTCCAAATCAGTTTGAATTCTCTGAGCCAATCTTTGTCTGTTAGAAAAAAAATGAACAGAGGCACAAACTAGATAACAGCCTTTTATGGGGTACAGAAATTAAAGTAACAGAATTACCTTTCAAAGAGATCTCCAGGGCTTTAATGTAAAAATAGCTATTATTTTATTAGACAAGGCTCTAATCCACAGTCTGCTCAGCTGTACTCCAGACTTCTGTAAGATAATCAATGCCTTCACTGGAGAGTAGCTTGATTAAAAAAAAAAAAAGAAAAAAGGAGGGGGGGGGGGAAGGAGGGGGGGGGTAGGGATATTTGGAGATTCTGGGGAGCCATCTTGTGGTGAATTTATTTAATCTTCAAAAAAAGGGAATCTGTTTTGCCTGAAATTGTTTCATTTTCAGTTTACTTGCAGGTTCTCACTGCAGATGTTTTTGGCTGGAAAAGTCTTTTATAATTTTCTGTTCATCTGCTTTGTTTAGACCTCTGCATCAAAGTATGTCTAGGAAAAGGATAGAAGAAGGATGAAAAAAGAAAAAGAAAAGAAAAGAACAGAACAGTCTGTGTTGCCACAAAAGTTGTTTGAAACCACTAATATAATCACTTGAGCTTCCTCTTACTGAATTATTTTTACCAGATATCTTTTCTTCAGAAATGTAATAACATTAAGTAAGACAATGTCATAAGGAAGGAACAAAATGTTCTTTGGATTAAGAAAATTACAGCTTTTGTTCTTATATCGTACACCTCAGTGATTTTGTTTGGTTTGTTGGAGAATTTTGGCCATGAAAAATCCTATAAAGAATCTAAATTCTAAATTTTCTGTGTGGGAATACCTTAATAGGAAGATGAATTTGTGTTTTTTACATTTATGTTAAATTGCTGAAGTCTACACAAAGACTTGGAGTTAGGAGAATGAGGTTCTGCTATGGAGTAACCATTGCAATCATACACGGAACCTGCTTTAGAAATTTTAAAAGTGACTGGGTAAAAGTGAAAAAAGTACCTACCTACAACATTTGAGGCACTAGTTCTGCCTCAGCTGAAATCAAGTAACTTAATATTAGTTCCTTGTAATATGTTCAGTTTGCTCCCTGCTTGAGAATATGTATTTAGTGGTATCTAGTTTTATGCTTACCAGCCTAGATAAACAGCAATAAAATTAATGAATCACTACTAATGTCAGCACTTCAGTGAAAGCAATATATTTTTTTTAATATTCATAAATTCCACAAGGACAATAGTATTTCCTAGGTATCATTTCTTTGTATCTCAAAAGCAAGGAAAAGTTCTTTCAATGATACTACAGAAGATGTAAAAGCTATTTCTCAGCAACTGATTGCTAATAAACCCCCTTACAATGTGGCCACCAAAAGCTGTTTTGCATCCACACATAAACACATACTGGTTCTTGATGGTTTTCCCAGGTGTGTCCTGTTATCCTTCTTCTCTGTCCCGCCTTTTCTTCTGTTCCTTATATTTACCTGTAGCCAGCCTTAAGTAAGGGTAGCATCACTGGGAATTGTAAGGGGTTAAATCAGACTGAAATGGTTTCAGAAGAGGTTGTCCAAGATGATTAATATTGGTGTCTTTCTTCCCTTCCCTTTTCTCCCCTCACAACAATTTGTATCACATTCTGATTTCACATATTTTCAACTTTTTTGTTCTCTGGAAGAACTGTTCTAAAATTCCTGCCTATAATACAGTGGGCTTGTTATTTAAACCAGTATTTAAAACTGCTAAGCCATTCCTGCATTTCTGTAGCTATACATTCTGCTCACCTTCTCTGCATGAATTTCATCCACACAGTTTAAAATTTTATCATTTTAAACCCCGTCTCACTTTCAGATTTGGTTTTGCATGGAGGTGCATCCATCTACATGGATGTTCTGGTTACTCTTCCTAAAATATTAAGACAGTCTGAAATACTATTTCTATGACTAATACATACTGTGATGCACAATGCTAACAGCATATAGAGGCAAATTAGAATTTCTTTCTTTGTTGTGACAAATACGCTTGCTTCATTTATTTATTTATTTCTTGCAGAAACATCCAACCCATTCTTACCCAGGACTTCACAAATTTCATGCCAGATCTAGATTAATATTCAGTTTTTCCTACTGCCCTGTCCCTGAATAATGCATTGGAGTTAAGAAAGTTGTAAGAGATTGAATAAGCAAAATATATAAGATGGCAGCCAGAAGTGCTTTCCAATTTCTAAATTCAGATACCCTTCCTCTTAGATGAGCTACGGTGACTGAAGATGCTTCAAGAAGACATCTAATGCAAAGAATCAGAACCTTTTGCTGTGGTGCACTTCTAGGAGGCGGCATATACAGATTTTACGTGTCGTAGTCAGAAGGCTTTGCTGGAAGTCCTTGAGAAGGATATCTGGTTTGCCTGAACCTGTTGTTAGGCTCCTCAGCATACACAGAACTCTGTAACAGGCAATGTTCAGGTTTAAATCAACCATCAGGTTTGATTTAATTTTCACATTAACTCTCAAGTACCACTGCCCATAAAAATAATATGACTGAACATGGCTATGGCAGTTCACTCCCGTTCTCACCATAACAGTTGAATAGTCTTTACAGTAATAATTTTGCTTCCTGGCCTGAAATAGGTCAGAAATGTTTTAATGAGCCACATTTTTTTATTTTGTTTTATTTTTTTTTATTTTTGTGTTTATAATCCAGATGTTTCTGCTCTTTTTCCCATGCAGAAAATACAAACAAATATGATTCATATTGAAAAAAGAACATCGTATTCTGAAGGATGATGTAGTAATAGCAAAAAATAAAAGCAGCAAATAGGAAAAGGATAGAAGATGGAAAGAATTTATTAGAAGTTAGAAGAAGAACAAAGAGAGAGAGAGAAAAAAAAATCTATATGAGTGAAGAAACAGAAATGGGCCAATAATGCATCGGAAGAGAAGGAGTATAATGTTAAAACCAAAGGGGCTGGTGGGTCAACTACAAGATTAGGAAAGAGAGAAAGAAGCTTAAAGGTGTGGAAATTAAAAGAGATACAGAAAAGAGAAAAAGAAACCAATATAAAATCGCAATTCACACAGGATATGAAAAGATGGATACAACCTTTATCAATGGACAGCGAAAACAGTGTTTGTGAGAAAAGTTTGAAAAAGCAAATACTAGAGAAGAAGCACACACAAACATAGGCACCAAGGTGAACCACTAAGACACTGAAAAAACATTGTTAACATAGCTTTTCTAAAACAGCAAAACTGTATTTTATTCCAAACAAATATTATGCAATGTTATCTAAAGTTCTGATGTCTATAGATATACTAAGATGAGGATATAAGTCTAAAAAATATTTTGTATTTTTTTAAAAGTTGCTTTCTCTCAGTTCCCTCTTAAAATCTGCCTTTTTTAAGCTTTGGTTTCTGATTCATTTATCTTATTTCTATCTTAAGCTCATAATTATTTAGTCCTTTGGGAAAAAATGCACATATTATATATCAACAACACAATCTGTCACAATTAGGCACAGTTGTCAGTCTTTTTTTAAGGGAAGGCCAGGAATGGAATATCAGGGGAGTTGCAGGTCAGGACAGAGATGAATTAAGAGAGGACTGTGGGGATGCTTGTTCATTGTTTCTTGCAGTATAGCTAATTCTGACTAACACTGGTACAGTGCACCACTTGAGATTGTGATCCTGCAACAATTATTCATTTTATGAACATTGAACTCACCCCAAATGTAGTTTAGAATTCACTTTATTAGTGGAGCTGCAAAGAGGCAATAGTGTGTTTTGATTCTGGTCATGACAGAGTGGCAGCCTTCTCACAGGAGCACACACTTTTATATTTGATGTATATCACATTGTCAAATTTTTTAGCTATTTACAAAATTCTGCTGATGCCACTGAGTATGTTAAGGTAACCACTACGTCGACAAATACAATGATGTTATATATAAATACCTTTCATAGCTACAGCATATACATAAATAAATCAAAACACTTCCTTCTGAAAAGTCTGGAACCAAAAGACTTTCTGAGATTGAGCACACAAAATTTCAAATCGTCTACATCATGTTTGGCCAAGGAGGCCAATAGCATCCTGGATTGTACCAGAAACAGTGTGGCCAGGAGGTCTAGGGAAGTGATTGTCTCCCTGTACCTGGCACTGGTGAGGCTACACCTCAAACACCGTGTTGTGTTTGGGGACTCTCCCTACAAGATAGACATTGAGGTGCTGGAGCATGTCCAAAGAAGGGCAACAAATTTGGTGAAGTGTATAGAGGAGAGTGTATGGAGAGTGTATGGAGAAGTCTTATGGGGAGCAGCTAAGGGAAATGTGGTCGATTACCCTGGAGAAACAGAAGCTGAAGGGAGACCATGTTGTTCTCTACAACTAAATCTAAAAGGAGGGTGTAGCAAGGTAGGAGTAGGTCTTTTCCCAAGTAAACAAGTGACAGGATAAGAGGAAACAAGTTGCACAAGGGGGGTTTAAACTGGATATTAGGAAAAAAATTTATTCACTGAAAGGATTGTTAGGCATTGGAACAGGCTGCCCAAGGAAGTGGTTACATCACAGTCCATGGTGGTTGGAGGTATGTAAAAGACATGTAGACCTAAAGCTTAGGGACTTGCTTTATTGGTGGACTTAGCAGTGCTAAGTTAACAGTTGGGCTCTATGATCTTAAGGGTCTTCTATAATGTAAACAATTCCATGGTTTAACTCAGAAAATACAGATATTCATGATAATTCTTTCATTAAAAATCTAAATTTTAGTGCTTATTTCAACATATAAGATCTTCCATTAATCAAAATTGAAAAAAATAAAAATTAGAGATAATATGAGTTCTATTTATTTTGTCCTGAGATTATTATTCATATTGAGAATGCATTTTTAATGGTGTTTTTCCCATTACAGTTATTTTCCATTTTTCTTATTTGCTTGATCTCTGATAAAAAAAACCAAAAACATTTGTAGTGACTTCTAGACGTGGTTGAAAAGTGAGTAATTTATCTCATTAATTATAATGAAGTCTAATGAGATTTTTATAAATTAATGTACTTTGAATATTCTGGTAGTTAAAGAAACATGAAGACTATCAATAAAAGCTTTCAAATGCTTACACTGAAAAATAAAAATATATCTTTGCAGCAAAAAATAAAATGAAATTAAACTTTTAGTTTTTGGTAAACTAGAATGTTTTCTGTAATTCTTATTGAACTGCTGTAACAACACCGCCATGATCTTGAACATAACGACGCAATCCTATAGCAGTTACAACATAGCACTAAACTGAATAACAGAATTTTGATCTTACTGGGAGTATGTGTGCTTTGGTACTTTAAAAACACAAAATATCCAGCAGTTTTCACTACCTCATGGGGAAGTGATAGGTCTCTAGTACATTCAAAAGGAAATTGAAGCTGTTCTATGTTAAACAGAAAAAGAAAAATACGAAAACAAAAGACCCCTAACCTGTTCTTAATATCAATTTTAAGGCTGAGACAAAGTACATAGGATTGAGAAAAGAGTTTACAAAGATAGATCAACATTAAATTTCATTTTAATGACTTCCCCTGAGAAGCACGTGCCATTCGTATATATGAAAACAGGATTTACTTTTTGGTGTTCAGTATTACATTTTAGAAATAGCTATCCCCTAAGCTACTCCCGTGTTCTTGCTTGTTATGACCATTCTCGGTCGTAATTTCTGTACAACAGAAGATAACATTAAAGGTTTGTATTTCTGAGAAGTGAGGATTAAAATAGATTTTTTTTATTATTCTTATTCCTTTTTATTGTGTCAGAATGCAGGTTGCAAATAACTGTAGCAAGGTAGAAAGATAAAAGCTGTAATTCAATTCTGAATTCAATATATCTCTCAGTTCAGTTTGTTTGAAAGTGACAGATGAAATAAATACATCTGCTGCATTAGCACTGAGAATTAATGCATTGTTTTTTGAATTAATTAGGTCTTAGAGTATATGAGAATCATGTAGAATAAAAATAATTCTTTTATTATTCATCTGTTTTAAAAAATAACTGGTGGGACAGCAGTACTATGGTAAACTATGGATGTAGAGAGTTCACTTTCAAGTGCTTCATACTCAAATCATATTATTCTCTTCTCGAAGACAGTAATCTCTCTACTTATATAGGTGCCTGCCATTTTCTGCATGTTGTCTTTTTTTGCTACTTTACATATATATTAAATAAAAAACCACAATGTAATGTTTGATCATAGAAAAGAGAAGACCCATTTTAAAAGGACTAAAATCCATTGGCCTTTGCTGCCAACAACAAAAAGAAGCAAGACAGAAGTAGCTGTGTTTGCACCAGGTTTTTACTAAGAGTCTCCATAGGGGAAAATTCTTTATCTAGAAACATATTAGTTAATTTATTTCTATTCCTGTGAAATTATAAGTGATATTAACAATATTTACATAGCTATCAGCAGGAAAACAAATATGGGAATTCAGACTCTTGGTTTTATTATTTCTAGACTTGGTTGCTGGTTTCGGTGTGACCTTCAGCAAGGCATTCTGATATGACATTGCAAACATGAGAAAGTACAGTGGGTCATGAGCAAGACCAGTGTGAACACCAGTCTCTTCAGAAGCATTCACTAGCTTTGTAAATATTTATTGTCGATGCTCAAATCAGAATGCATAGAATTCAGTTTACAAAACAGGCTGAAAACTTCAGAGAGTTTATACAAATTAATTTATATTACTTTAAAGATCAGGAAGCAGAATGACAAGGTTTGGGAGACTTGACATAGTTTCTTTATAGTAAGAGAGAGTAGATTTAAGGTGAGCGTTTTGGTCTGGATTGGGGTTTTTTGTTTGTTTGATTCAGTTTTCTGTTTGGTTTGGTGTTGTAATTTTACAAGGAGGGAACGCCTATGATATTCAGCTAATGTTTGATGATCATCACAGTTCTCCTTTCCATGTCCCAGGTGTTCAAACATCAAAACTACCAGACACAAAATTTAGTCTCAGGCTTTTGAGTACTTCAGGTTACGACTCAGGTTATGTCATTATGATAAATGACCTGTTGAAAGACTAAGCAAAGGACTGTCTTCTGACTCAGCAATGTTTTCAATCACCATCTGCATGTGAAAGCTCCTCTCCTCTCCTCTCCTCTCCTCTCCTCTCCTCTCCTCT
>VXBJ01005257.1:998734-1011588 GCA_013400055.1 Nycticryphes semicollaris
AAAAGAGTATTCAAATAATATATATTTTTTCCCTCTCTATTGGCATAGCGCATGCCATCTGTACTGCCAAAATAGCTAATCTGGCAAAAACCACTTTTGAGACCAATGCAAAGTCCACATAAGAACCTCTAGGACATAGCAGAGACCCAATTTTATGTTTGAAAACATCACCCTTTCTTTATGTGACAACAGGGAAATAGGTTTTGATCTGACAGTTAAAACCGACAGTAGCTGTAGAATGGGAATTAGAACAACACCAAATAAAAGTTTATGTTAATTGAGTAGTTTGTTTACAAGAGTATGTCTTAAGAGCACAATGAGCTCCGTGTAACATCTGACCTTTCTAACAGGTTAGACAGTGCTTACATCTTAGGATTGCATAGACAATTTTTTTTATTGATAATATTATATTTCTATGTTATTCCTGTTTATGTTGTGAATCAGACAAATTACTTTCTAGTTAATTAATTCCATTTAGAATTTTTCCTTCATCACTTACAAAACCTTCACCAACACTTGGAAAAAAAGACATTTCTAAGAAAAAATACCTGTTAAAGATGAGAAGGCTAGGCTTTTAGCCTCTGTATTTGGATGTCATAAACTTAATTCCTTTGCTCAAATGTTATTTTCAGCATTTGCTGAAATTACTGACAATGGATGAAATCACTTTTTCCTATAAAACAGTGGTTACTTTGAGAGAGGAAGCTTTCCTTTTGTCATTTTAAACATTGTTTTTGTTAAGAGTGAAACAGCAAAATAATTCTAGAATATGCAGTTGAATTTCAGAATACCATCTTAATAGTAAGTTAAAATTATTTCAAATGATCATGTTAAGTGTCCATTTCATGTAAATGAAGAAACCAAAGCAATCATTAACTGAGGATGATTTGACTCTTAATTCTATACTCAAAAAAGACAAGGTTTGTAAGTTTTTCTAAATGTGTGGAGATCCTATAGCTCTTAAAAAAAGGGATCTTTATTAGAAGTATGATATAGAGAATCTGTAGTTGCAGCTAAAATAAAAATGATTTGCAACCAACCTAACTCCTTACTGCTTCCTTCAAAGTTTTCTTTTCTGCATGTTCCTTTTGGAAAAATTTGTGTCTTGCTGTGAAACAATCTATCAGGCTACAGACAGAGTCTTTGTTCCAGCTAATCTAAAATCAGCCTATTTAATCTGGATATAGCTTAATTTAGAATGGAATACTTCACTCATTCACAATAGATTTTAATATTAATTTATTTCTGTCCTGTAGAGAGAAAAACATGTGTGATCAGAAAACACCATTTCTTTTCAGTTCTTGCTTCACTCCAAAGCTAAGTAGGTGGGGAGAAAGAAATGTTACAAATACAAGGGACTTACATAAAAGCAATACAACAAATAAAAAAAAAAATATACTACAAACTGCAGTGGATATTTATTTTGAAATAAATAGAATGGAACAAAAGACATAATTGCAAGAACACAGAAAATCTCAAAAAGATGTGCAACAGGAGAGAAAGAAAAACCAAGCAAAGATAATTTCAAAAATATTTAAAAGTGCAATACAATTTAATATCCATTTTGAGAAAAATAAATAAATAAAACACTGAGTGACAGTGGGAATGCAAGATACTGGTAGTAAATGTGGGATACTGGTAGTGAAAGAGAATATCTAAGGAATTTTTGAGGTATAAATGCAGTCACTAATATAAGAACTTAAAAGTTACTGAAAACAACAAAAAAAAAGACCCTATTTTGGGCAATCTACTAGCAAAAACCCATTCTGCTTATAAAATCTGATAGGATAATTCCTAGTTTATATAAATAATATATTACAGAATTTCATTCAAAACCAGCCTATATGACAGATATCACACTAAATTAGCCATAAAAAATGGAGAATTTATAGTGAACATATTTTAATGGATTTTTTAAAATAAACATTACTGTTACTATGTTATCTGGTACTGTTCCATCTTGAAACACTGGTTAAAATTAATCTGAAAATAATCATAAGTTTCAGTATGAATTTATTATTGTTGATGGATGTAAATTTAAGATATTAGCTTATGTCAAACAGGACATACAGCTATACTAACTATATTTTTCTTCTTTTAGGAAATGCAAAAGACGTTACATATCTCAGTGGAATAGTTAGCTAAAATTTTTATATGAACCAGAATATTTTTCCAACCCCTCAGACAGAAGCAAGGCAGCTGGGGCCACCAGGGCAACCCCAGCCCCAAACATTGAGAACCTCCCTGGGGAACAGGGATGGGATGAGGCCATGCTAGGACACGGGCTTGCAGGTGTGTCTGGCATGGTGGAATCTATGACCAGACAGGGCCATGCTGAGGGAAGATGGAGACCTGCCAAGCTGTGGCATCACTGAAGCAGGGGCTGACATGGGGTCCTGAGCTGTGGGCAAGGTGGGAGGATTTGCTGGGAGCACTGAGCAAGGGCATTAGGGTCCTGACGGTTTCTCAGCCAACCTCTCAAATTGCTTTATTTCGGGAAACTGTTAGAATTAATACATGCCTGCTGTCCACTATGTCCCCCATCTGTTGCTTTTTTTTTTTTCCCCTTTAAAACTGCTGCCATGCTGGTTCCTTTGAGTTGTGTGGGTCTGGCTGACTGCTGTGTTAACTGCAGCATTTTTCCCTTGTTTCCACTGAATCCCATACTGTTCATTTTAGACCATTGCTCCAACTCTTCAGGACCTCACGGAATACATGTTCTCTGAAGAGCTTAGAACTGTCTCACCTGAATTACCTGATTTTTTTAATTATTTTTTTCCACATGAATTTTTATCAACTCATTAATTAATTTAATTGTAATTTATTCCAACCTTTCTTTTACTGATGAGTGTTTTACTCATTTGCTGGGATAGACTGTTGCCACACCTTCACATACCTAAAAATTAATCAAACATTCATGTAAAGGGCTGAGTGAAAAAGATGGTGAAGAAATGGTGGCAAATATGTGTGTTTTATGTATTATTGTAATTCAAAATTGATCTTTACTTATTTTAATCCACTTTAAATTTTATTTATGGTGATATTGATAACATAATTTGGCTTTTTGTGGTTTTGTGCCATCCTAAGAGAACAATACTATACTTGTGTATACTTCCACTGCTGCATTGCAGATTTTGGTCCTTGTTGCAGTGTAGTACCTGAAGCAGAGTGGCATGACGGTGGCTATGTCCTTGCAACCTTTTGTGGCTAGCCAAGTACGCAGAGGTCTACTCAGGATCAGGATCTATAAGAACAATGATCTATTCCACTATAACAAAACAAAATTCCTTTTTCCTGAAGACCTTGCACTTCATGAGTAGTTAAATTTTTATTTCAGTTGTAACAGTTTCTAATGTGTTTATAAAGAAAAGATGAGATGCTAGAGAAATTGAAGGGTTTAAGTTCTAAGGACTGGATCTCATTAGCAAAAAAAAATACCAGACTTTACTAATATCTCACAAACACAAATGCAGTTCCCTCAAATACATACAGATGCACAAATATTCTACACTTTTCATTTGGGGGGAAGAAGGCAGGGTGAGTTTGAGACTAGCCATACGTGTTTTGAAATTTTTTGCTATGTATGAGACAAAAGTTATGTCTGAAACAAACTTTTTATCTCCTTATAAGCCATTATAACACCTCAGCCCAAAAGGCAGGATGGACTTGGATTTTTACATATTGACAAAAATAGACACGTTTTTGCTGTCCATTCTCAGCATTTTATAGCCATTTCTATGTACTCAAGTCCCGTAAAGGAAAAAAGCAAAACTATTTGCTCAGTTCTAATCAAGTCTATTAGCTAACATCTTATCATTCAAAAATGTTATCCAAAGTAATCATTTACTTTGCTGAATGTTCAAATAAAATTTGACTCAGTCTACAGAACTACTGTTCTCTTCTGTGGGAAGAAGAAATATGGAACATGCTGACATTTTAAGAAAAAATTAAAATCCTTTAACCCTTTTATCCCAGAATTTGAAAGCTGTAGTATGCAGTAAGGGAAAAAGCAATGAAAGATTAATTTTATAATCTACATTCTCTCCTCTGCCATGAAAGTTACATTTCTCTAAGTTCCTTTACAGTTTTTTTTGGCTGGGATTTTCTTCCTTGAGTACAGAAAATCACATACCTCAAACAAAATTCCTTCAGGGTGAACTGCTTTTAAGCAAAGACATTTGACTTTCTACTGGTTGACTAGTAACAAACCCTCTACAGAAGTCATACTGCCAAAATACCAAATGTGCCTACATAAACTACATAAACTGAGCTTGGGCTGTTATGCAGTTTATAACCAGCTAACTCAACAGTAATTTATAAGCTGTCTGTATTTGTGATTCAGAAGAACAAGCTGGGTAGTAAACAGTGAATAAGAAATGGGGAAGACAGTCCTGCTGAATGCATCTCAAAACATTTTTATTATCTTTTTCTATTTTTATGTGGCTAATTTTCTTTTCCTGGTTTTTCTACTCTATAATATAAATTATTTTGAGGATTTGTTTTAAAGTGTTGTCCTCTTTATAAACTTTTTTAACCAGTGGATTATAATTTCTTATGAATCCTGCCGTGGTCAGATGATGGGCAATATTATCTTTGTGTAGACTCTCCGTTATTCCTCCTTTCATTAAAATTCCAAGAGACATTTTTGGTATTACAAATAAACCACAACAAACCTGTAAATCTTTCAGGGCATATTCTGTAGACTAATGTGTATACAAGGTGCCAGTGCTAGTAACAAGCTACAGTCAGCATATTACCATATTAACTTAGCAAAGCTCTGAAGAGGAGACCTTTCACCCTTTGTCTGAAAATGTATTAGTTTTTCTGGAGCTTTAATTTGGCTTATTTAGCTGTAATAACAACAACAACAGAAAACCCAAAAAAAAAAAAACCAAAACAATTAAAAAACAAACAAAAAAAAAAAAGAAAAAAAAACCACCAACATATCAAACATTTGGTTATTACTTAATTTGCCATATTTTTGCTTAGCTTTGTATAGCTGGGTGGAATAATTTTAAAATAGATGCTAATAACAAGTTGTTATTCCCACGACTATAAACAGGTCACCAATAGTCAATATTTCATACCTAAAGAAATGCAGACTTGATAACTGGAGGAAAACCAGTTTAAGGATAAAGAGAAGATGAAACATTGCATAACATATGTAAAACACACCATACATGATACATTTATTTGTAGCAAGGAGTAGCAGTTCAGTGAAGATTTGTTATATTTGTTATATTTACAAAGACGAATGTACAAGTTAGAAAATTTTGCTGTTAAGACTTCCTGCACACGCACCACTGCTTTCTCTCTTCTCTCACATATACAGTTACTAGTAATATAATTATGTGGAGAGTTTTTCTTCCTCTACAGGATTTTTCCTTATACTTTTTCCAGAATGTGGAACAAAGACAAAAGACTCTTGAAGAGATAAACTAAGCAAGACGATTTCAACTAAAACATTAAAAAATTCAAATCTTGTCTCATTTATACACATAGAGGGAACTAATAATATTTGGACTCTGAGCAGAACGTCTGGCTTCCTTATGTAGTCAGAATAGCTAAATAGTCAAAAAAAGGTATACAAAATATAACATTTTGGGTACTGAGCACCAAAAATTAGACTAAGAGCAAATATGATGGAGAAAAATATACCTTGAGCTCCACTTTTTCCCAGTCATCTTGCTCTGTATTGCAGATGGGTTTCCATCTCTAGCTGAGAATCACATACCTGATATCTCTTTTAGAGTTTGAAGTGTAGGCTAATTGTTTCTCCCAGTCCCATATGGAGACAAAACAGTACTGGTGATGTCTGCAGACTCTTCTTGTTTTTGAACTTATTGGTGACATCTTGCATGCAGTTATTTCAACGATTATTGCACAATGAGAGAGCTAGAGCACTTATGTGAAAGGTAGTAGAAGGGGCTGAAGCGGTCACCTCACAAAGCCTTTCAGGACCAGCCATACGCATACTGATACAGGAACAGACAATTAGACAAATAGTCTTGATGAAAACTATTCTCTTTAGACATCAATACCCTCAGGATAAACAGTAGACTCAATGGCCTGACTTTTAAAATGTATTGACTAGAATATGCAGGACACTTACATAAAAGTCTGTATTCCTGTAAGCCCTAAGTAACTGATAGTATTCTTTCACCTATGCTCATCTCTTCTTCGTCACATGTGGTAGAGCAAAACATAGCATCATGGAGCTTTTTGAAGCATTTGTAGCAGCTCGTAATTTTTCACATGTAACAGATATTTCAGACTGCTGTGTATAAAGCTGAAGCTGGAAGCATACACAAGAAGTATTTTAGTAGTTATGGCAACTACTGTTAGAAAACAAGGATTGGATAAAGTGCGTGTATTGTATCATAACAGATTTCTATTGTTTCCTAATCCTAGAAAAATTGAGTTGTTGTCTAGTTGAATACCAATTTAATGTTTTGCCTCTATTTTTTAAAATGAAGTTGATATATGAGATCATCTTGTTTACTAAAAACAAGTCTTAGATTTAGTGAGAAGTAGCAAGGAAATAATGCTGTCATATTAATATACTTATAGGTATTTCCTTGGAGCATCAGAATTACCATTTTAAGATATCAGTGGGAGAAATCCCTCAGCTCTATAAATTGTCGACTTGAATATTTAAGAAACGTAGACATCAACTCATCAGAATCATAACATAGTTGATTAAGAGGTCAGATCATCTAGTCAAACCACTCATAAGGAAGGTTAAACATAACTGAAAGCTTCTACTTATCTGTATTGAGTTTGTCTTTTAAAAAATTCCAGGAAATACATTCTTCTTAATAATATTTTTATTTTTATTATTAGGAGTAAGTCAAGCAGAAATTAAAAATATTTAGTAAGTCACTGGATCCTACACTGCATGGAGAAGCCTGATTAACCCAGAGAGTTTGATCTGTGCGTTTTTCTGGTATTATCATATTCTGTCAAAAAAGACATTAAAAGTTCTAATTTTTTGTATTTCATCAAAAGCGTCTTGCAGAAAAACTGTTAGCAATATTTACATTTATTCCTAAGCCTCTAATAGTCTTACTGCTCTATGACAAAGTCACATTAGATAGGATTATTCTGAGCAGCTGTAGATTTATCCTAAAACAGATGTCTAACAAAGGTCAGATAAATCATATCGGTAAGTGATTAACTGTCTCCAGCATAAAAGAAGCTTAGGATAACTACCTCATATGTAAAAGTCTACAGTGTAATTGTCTAAAGTTAGATGAAAGAAATCATGTCTTGTGGCTCAAGCACTTGAGTACTGGTTTAATAACTAGATTACAAAGATAACTGTACAGCGAAACCAGTAGTGGGGTGTATGGAAACAGGCAAAATGTATTGAACTTATCTGAAGTAGAGATTATATTATATTTTTCACTGATGACTGACAACTCATTTTAGTGATGGCAGCCTTTTCAGCAATCAGTGAAGTGGTAATTCCCATGGGGAGACATAACTATGAGTAGGCTAATTTTCATTCTGCAGAGACTACATGCTGGGGAAAGGGCTGGGGGTGGGCAGGGGATGGGAGGAGGGGACAGGTATTGGGAGGTGTTCTGCTTGAACCAGTTGGAATGTTTGACAGGTTGTAAAATGGGAGCTAAGTACTGATGAAGCTAAGAATAGTTGTCCACGAGAAGACTTGTATATGACAACAGTAATATGAGAAAATTGGAAATAAACTTACTATCACTGAGAAACAAAAATACTTGAAACAAACTACTCTTTATGTTACAGTTGCACATACATTACATGTAAATACAGAGTAATACTTAAAATGCCACACTGATCCTAGAGGTAACAAAAGTCTTTTAGATCTGAATGAGAAGTCTTGATCTGGCAAGCTGCTGGTGATTCCTGGGCTCAAGTGTCAGAATCAGCCTGTAAATTGCAGCAAAAGAGTTTCTGATGCCTAGAAACTGAAAGGGTTTACAACTTGGAATCAAAAAACTAGTATGGATCTGTAATGGGTTCTTTTAGAGAGATTCCAACATACAAACACAAGCTCACACCAAGAAAGACAGTTAACTTAGTTTTATTGGTAAGACTTACAAGCAATTCCTAAACATCCCAAATATTACTTAGGAGATCCTTACCAACCCAGAGATCATAACAGCACTGCCAAGCAGCAGGATAACAAAGAGCCGCATCAATATGGTAGAGGGAGGTAGGCACAGTGCCTTCGGAACATCCCCTTTATCTTCTAAGTGCGTTCATGTCTCTCTCCAAAGTCCTGAGACAGTCCCCCCTTATATCCTCCACCAGACTGAATGGAAAAGTACGAGGTAGAATCACCACACGTATGGCCAGCACATGCAGCAAGCCTCACCATGCTCATGATCCGCCTTTGCTAACAGTGGCTTCCCACCATGTTGCACCATTTTTTGTTGATTTTTACCTTTAAGGTCAGATTGTCAGGGTTGTTGAGCAGCAACAGCACTGAGTTCCCTGTTTTCTCTTGGCACTTATCCTGGATTTGGTTTAACTAGCGAATTCCTATTGTGTCTCACCCAGACCATCCTCTATTATCCCTTACACAGGGTCTGAAATCTGGAAAACTTCTGTTGGAGTCGTGGTGGATGTTGCTTTGGAAGTGAACTGTTGAACTAGATGGCCTTTAGCAAGGCAGCCTTTCATTGTGATTGCTGATGAAGTAGGATACTGTTGACCCACTCTGCAGTTGTCAAAGTAAAGTTAAAACTGAAGGTTGGCATTTCCTGGGGCTGAATCAGTGTGAAGGATGTGAGGCATGTTGTACTTTGTTGATCCTGGATTTTTTGTGCGAACATGAAAAAGAATATTTGCCTGAGGGGAGATGTCAGGGATGATAGGGTCTTGGGCTTCTGAGATGCATAATGGAGAGGTAAATTCTATGCTTGCTGAAGTTTTTTGGACTTTAAAATGGCATTGTTTTCAGTAGCAGTGATGTTTTCTTTGTAACAGGTATTAAAACATGAGAAAGATGAAGGTTGCTTTGCATATTTTTATGCTGTATGGCTGCATTCAGTTGGACATGGTGAGAATTGAAATAGAAAAGACTGCCAGACATATTAAAAAAAAAAAATTTGGGAGGAAATGAGTGAGCTGGGATCACACAGCAACACTGCATCAGCTCTGAGCATGGCAACATGATCTTCATGCACTTCACAGCTGCCTTTTCTCCAGACCTTCTCACTTACCTTCTCACCTGGATTTCTTCTCAAAGGATGTGTTCATGAGAGATGTCCCAGCATGTGCCAGTCTACATGATGTATCACAGCCCAATACAAATGCAGCATCTTCTACTATTTTGAGCAAACTCTCTAAATGTACCAAAATATGCCTTAAATGCATACAACTGCATGAATTAGAAACACACAGCATGAAAAGTTGCATCATTGATGTTTTCTTTGGATTTAAAAACAGGAGGCACAGAAAGGAAATTTGCCTTATCTATCTTCTGTCGTCCTCCTCACACAAGTTTACTCCCAAGTGAGGTCTGCTTCAATATAAGTAAATTACCAGTATTTTTTCCCCTTGGGGATCTTTTGAAGAGAAAGAAACTTTGCACAAAATATTGTTCATCAAATGCTGGGAGCTATTTTTCTTCTGGCTAAGTGTACACTGCAGCTCCTAGTAAAGTAAAAGAGAATAACCATATAACTTGTTGCATGTTAGCAGGAGAATGAGCTGCTAAAACTTTTAACTCTGTGTATAGACACAACAAACATTCTAGCTGAGTCACAGACTATAGTTTTCTACCCTAGTTTAGTTGATGTGGTGTGTGTACAACTTGTATGAATAGGCAGCCTTGTGATACACCTTACTTCATCCAAGGTAACATGCTGTGTCCTCAGATCACATTGGAATTATAATGAAAAGAGCCCTACAAAAGGTTTTTATAAACCTTCTATGCACATTTAATGTATTTGTCAAGGGAGAAAACTGCCTGGCTGCAGCATTATTCCAGGTCTTGGCAAATTTAAGTCCACTGATACCTCGCAAAACATTTTAAAATAGAAGGCTTCAATAGTTTGGTTTTGGCCTTGACATTTGTCCTGGCAAAAAAAGATTCTGGTTAGACATTTTTCTGATTATGACTTAATGATTTTAACTTGTTTCAGTACAGACTTGGAAATAACAAATACTTCTTTCACAAGCAGACAGAAAATAATCTCTTGGTAACTTTAGAACATATTTTACTGGCTGTTCAGTATTGCTGTCCCGGAATAATAGCCTTCAACTGCTCATCTACATTTCTGATTATTAAATTTTCAAGAGTCTGACAGTCTGAGATATAAAGAATTAATATAATTCTATATCACAGCTGTAAAAGACTGAAATTTTTCTTCCTTCATTGTATTCTGCAAAATTAGAAATAAAAAGTTTGTTTCTAGTATGGAACTACGCCGCCCACTCTAAGATTTTGTGTTATACCCAGCACCTCTGAGTGACGAAATGCTGTTTCTTTTTGCCTTTACAGTTCTTTTCAAACAGAGCATTCTTTCCAGCCATGCACATAAAAGCAGTTATAAATCTGTGTCATTATCTTTATAGATTAATGAAATAATTATTATCTTATTATTAAATGAGGTAGTTCATGATTCCCAGACCCTTCCAAACACAGCATAACCTGCCCTGAGAAATCTTTATAACAAAACCAATATTTGACAGATAAGTCTGACTAGTTACCAAAAACATTCGAGCTTCTCCTTTTTAGATAAGATCTTTGAAAAGAAGGTGCAGGAGCCAACTCCAATAACACAACACAGCTGCATAAATTATAGAATCTTTTCGATGTAATGTATAAAGCCAAAGTGTGATGCTTAGACTACAAAGATTATTTTCATGCACATTTTTCACATTAATAATGAAAGTAATCAGCCATACATAATTTTAAGATTGCTAATTCACCTAACAGGTTTTCATATGTGATCTGTCACTTACTCTTCAACATATTCACACCCCCTTCCTCCATAACTAATAATATTTCTGTATACTATATGGTAAACTATGTCAATACATCAATCTAACATCCATGTGCTATTAGTGATAAACATCCAAACAGAAGAGGAACTAACATGTCTATACCAAGCACTGACAAAAGTAAATTACTTTTTACACAGATGTGGAGGTGATAAGATTTGAGAGATTTGAGAACACTCCTTTTTATATCTTACAAAGAACTTCAGAAATCTCTCCTATGCATTTTTACTTCTATCTGCGTAAAATGAACATAAAATGTGATTACATTGGATTGATGTTTCACTGACATATTCACACCCATTTATTGCCCAGAAGATAATAGAAACACAATTTTGTCTTGTTTCCACACATATTGGGTTTGATTAAGTTTTTCTTAAGTGGATTTGGGTGGAAGTTGAGCACACTACATCTATCCTAATTTTACCTCTCAGCTACGTAACATATCCAGTGGATTCATGGAATGATGCAGATTTTTAGAAAAGGAAGTTGAAAACATGTTGTTTACATTACCATTGTCTGCTTAATTCGTTCCATCCCCTAATATTTGTCTTTTTGAGTTACCTCTATCACTTCCCCTATCTTTGTAAGTTCTGACTCCCCTGACTTCTTAGGCCTTTAGGGTTTAGAGAAGCAGCTATAGAAAGATCATACTGTCAAACTTTTTCCAACAAATTACAGCTAGAATTAATCCCCATTTGCAGGCTTGACAGACTAACAACAACCACATACGACAGTGCTTACAAGAGTGATCAGAAGGAAAGTTCTAGCAGCAAGGAAACTGATGTCTCATATTCACTTCCAATGTCAAACCTCATAGGGCTGTATTTTAAGATAGTTTGTTTCAGAGTAGCATTGGGTGAGATCTGCTATCTGAAATATTTTAAGGAGATATCCATTTCATCTTTTTTATGTCATTAGCTATCCAGCTTTGGTTATGGTAGATTTAGAAGTCTCTTTGCAGCGAAGGGGACCAGGTCATTAAGGAAATCAGGTGCCAATCAGATCCCTGACCTTAGAAAACTCTTCTAGATTTCTCTTCAAAAAGCCATTTCTTTGCTCTGATTATTGAATTAATATTTCCAGTTTTCACATTTGAGAAGTGCAGAACTTGTAACTACTCAGGCAAATAAAGGTGAAACATGCTAAACATCAAACAAAACTTGTAACTACTCAGGCAAATAAAGGTGAAACAAGCTAAACATCAAAATTGCAGGGTAAAAAAAAATCTGAGACCTTTTTCTTGAAATCTGGGGTTGAGTACCCATGATTATCCAACCTGTATAAATCAGAATGCACTTTTTTTCCCTCTGCCAAGATTCCCATGTTAATAATATTATGTAAGCACAAAGTGTAATTGTAGCAATAAATGGAAGAAAGAAATAGAAAAAGTACCTAATTGTTAACCAATAATAGTGAGAAATATGTATACATTTCATTAAAAGGTAATTACATTTAAAAGAGAACTTCAGAATGATATTTAATTAGTTCTGCAACAGAAACAATTATCATGAAAAAACACGTGTAGGAACAATAAAAATTAGTCTTTTCCCAAATATATTTAAGTACACACTAAAAAATATGGAATACAGAATATAATTAATATAAATGATATAAAGCTGGCTGGGTTTTTTGTGTTTTAGAGTTTTTTGTTTNTTACATTTAAAAGAGAACTTCAGAATGATATTTAATTAGTTCTGCAACAGAAACAATTATCATGAAAAAACACGTGTAGGAACAATAAAAATTAGTCTTTTCCCAAATATATTTAAGTACACACTAAAAAATATGGAATACAGAATATAATTAATATAAATGATATAAAGCTGGCTGGGTTTTTTGTGTTTTAGAGTTTTTTTTTT